>CAXKVV010001671.1:0-32594 GCA_964058805.1 Schoenoplectus triqueter
GTATTTCTGCATCTTTGTGTGTAACGAAATAATTGTGAGTCATGAATATTACTATTTCATATTTTTCTCGGTGAATAGCGTTTTTGCGAGAAATCGCGGTTTATGATATTTTTGGCAAAAGAAATATGCCGCTTTCTGATCAGTCCTAGTGGATAACCTACAGAGACATCACACGTGTGATACTCCGAGACAAGCCGATTTGCATTCCAATTGAAATTTAGAAATGAGGTATAAAAAATTATATTAATCTATTTAATTGTTAAGTAGATTAATGCTTTAAAAATCAATCATGGAGTAGATCTATAAAGGATTAAAGAGGTATGTATCTCTCGATAATCATCTGACATACCGCTTTAACCCTTCGCTTAAGTTAGATGTAAAATAATAGTTTACAGTCTTTTATAAAATATTAAAATATACGTATCTCTCGGTAATCATCCGACATAATTTAATCCCTAAATTAAGTAAAAGTAAAATTTTTGTTTTACGATCTTTCCGTAATTTAAACCTTAAAAGTAAAATTTTTATTTTACCGCTTTAACCCTTCACTTAATTTAATCCCTATATTTCTTATAGCTTATTTCAAATGCCAGCTATTGTTATCTCAAAAAGAACTTACTGAAAAGTCGAGTCACTCAAACACAATTGAATAGATGAAATAGCTCTATCATTCATAGTCTCTCATTCCTTATCATGATTTGCAACTTCTAGATTTTTAGGCCGACCAATTATGACATCCTTAACTCCCAAATTAGACAAAATTACTTTCGTTCGAACTTGTCATAGTGCAAAGCTACTTGTCCATTGAATTTCTTGATATCTTATACTTAATTATCAGACTAATTACCAATTTAAATTTGACACAAACAAATTATCTAAAAATCTCCTCCAAAATTAATGAAAATCACTAAACTTCCAATTATATTTAAATCACCCGGCCCCTTAATTTGGCAGTATGCTGTCTGTGTCCACTTCCGAATAAAAAAAGATGCCAAATAGACTTGGTTTACATACGCGGCTTACACAGCAAATGAGTGAGGGCCTGAGGGGTGCTGCTATCGCGGCTCAGAGGGAAATACTTCGTTGGCGCTTGGCGCTGCTCCCAAATAAAAGTTCGTCCAGACGGCTTGGGTCTTTGCGCGGTGCACAAGAAAGAGCAATGAAAATCACGGCTCAAAGGTTGCTCGCAGGGAAGGATTTGGCGTTTGCGACTCTTGGTGCGCGGAGAAGAGAGAAACGGCTCAACAATGAAACCCAACAGCGGAATAGCGAAGCCCTGGACCGCCGATCGAGCTGACCGGCGAAGATGGCTTTGATACCACTTGTTAGAGGAGCTAGGGTTTTGATGTCGGTTTGGAGGAAGGAGGAAGAGAACGTAAGCAAAATCAAACACGATACTGATAGAGACAATGAATCTGGTAATTTCTCTCTACTGATTAATTCTACTCAAAGCAGAATTTGCACACTGATCAAAATGAAGTGAAGAAAAAATTGAGTTCATTTCAATGGAAATGATGTGAAAAGAGATGATTTTAGATTAAAGTTTTATGATCAAAACAAAATCTAACTTATCAAGAATTCATTTTGAGAGTTTGAAGAATAATCATAAAGTTCCATTTAATTACTAAATTATCATGATCTAGGGTTTACCAGTATAAAATATACCAGTAATGTAAAATAAAAATCAATGATACAAAATTATTTACGATGAAGAGGGAATTTAAATATGTACTCGTCGGAAAAATTCATCTAAAGAAACTAACCGATCGAGCAGCTTCAGCTTCGTAGAGGAGAGAGACGACGAAGGACAAACTCTGGGCTTCGATTCCCATCCGTACAAATGACAACGTTTGGAGCGTGATTTCCAAACGCGATTTGGAGGAGAGAAAATCGCGGCGACTGAAATTGTGCTCGTTGTCTTCCCCGCTTCCGATCACGAAAGAGAGAGGAATTCCATTTCCAATTCGTGTTTTGCCTTCATGAGTTCGTATTGATCAAGGGGTTATAGTTACAACAAAATTACAAAGACAGCCCTAAGAAAATAAAAAAATACTAATGGTGAGATCAAGAGACATATTGAACAGTAACCTTCAGGAACAAAATTGCATAGCACTTTTTGGAAAAAGCAGAAACCAGTAATTGTTCTGGTACCAGAACCAGAAACAATATCGATTTTACAGAAACAGAAACAAATAATGATATTATGCAATCTAAATCACCAGTAACTAATTAACAACTTAATTCAACTGTTTCTTAGTAGAATCATCACCAGTGGTGGGTTGTGCACCTAATCATAAATTGCCCCTCATATTACTTCCACATCCAAATATAAATGAGAAGACTCAAACTGCTAAATTATTTTCGAGGAAGAAACAGGAGCCCAGCCCAATTATTCAGGGGAAAACGTTTTTGAGAAAAACAAAATACAAGAGTCCCCACTCACCTACTCTCACATCCTTTGATATCAACGCAGAAGTAAAGTGAACACTATTCAATCGCCTCCTCCTCCTTCGCTTCCTCCTGTCACCCTCTCTCCTGCACCGAATTCTTACTGTCTGCCGCATAGTAATGCGCAATGCAGAATCTCGTCCATCCAGGGAAGAAGTTGGGGGACCACCCCCAACTTTCAAAAAAATTAGTTAAATTGAGTAATATTGAATAATTTTAATAATAAAATAGAAGGATTTTGATACTCCGCTATCCCCCCAATCCTCTGATAATCCTATCAATCATCTTCCAATCCCCTCTATTCGAAAATCCTGATTTTGTCCCTACGTCCATCAAATGGCATTGAGATTTATGCCAACTCCAATCTGAATTCTTTTCCCTACATTCCTGACCTAGGAAAAGCTTTAGCTGCTCTACAAGTTCTTTCATCAAAAAGTGGATCAATTGGTTCTACTAGGACATGACATGGAAGGGGTTAATTAAATTTATAATTGTGGGCTGTGTTTTTCTGCTTTTGTCTGGGATGAGAAGCTGAAAATAAGCTGCAGCTTCAAATTAGAATTGAGGCTCACGAGACACAAATAAGGAGTGAGTGACATATCCCATATTTGCGAATTTTCAGAAATTATTATGACAATCCTTTACATGTTGCAATTCAATGTTAACTGTGGGTCAACTGCAAAATGTTCTCATGAGAGTGAGAGGGGATCTGCTGGCAAGGCAATTCACTTCTTACTTGTTAGACAACAAGGCTATATAAAAATTGCCAAATTCTAATTGTTCATAGCTTCATACTGAACCCTCAATATATTATAGATTCATGAACAAGATATGAAAAATGAATTACAAGTACTAGAAATTTGTTTCTACTGATCCATGATAGTTTTATTTCTTGTAATTATTGCAATAGCTACTAAAAGCATAATGATGTATGGTTAGTGGTTGTACGAAAAGAAGCATGCACAAAATTTAAGTGATGACCGCATCTTTTAATCTGATAACTAATGTACTGAAGGAGAAGAAAATATAAAAACTCAGACAATGCAACATAAATCGAAGAACAGCATCACCCTAACAATATACTCAGATTAAAAAAAAACTTTCTTTTTATTTTGCACAATTTTCCCAGAAGATACTAGCATGATTGATTCCATCTTTGCAATCCTTAGTTCTTTCAATGTTTGTATACCAGTGGTCTCAGAAACTTCCGTTGCAAAACTCAGCATGGTACAACACAGAGTAAACAAACTAAAATACAACAAATTAAAGGCTCCTTGATATCTTCAACTAGACGTAGATCCTGATTCCTGAATTAATAATGGCACATGTAGCCAGATCTCTGTATTGCTACACGGTTTTGTCGACATACCTGTGGTTCAGTAGTTCTGTTAACTGAACTCAACATGGTAAGAAAACAAATGTTGCAAGAACTACTTAATACAAAATACCCAGCCTAAATCTTTAGATTGCAGCTAAAACCTTTAATTGATGGCGGAGCAGTTGAGCCGAACCTCCCCTTCATCCTTAGTGAGAACCAGTGTCTTACTAAGCTTGACCATGGCCAAACGAAACTGCATATAAAACAGATTTGGCTGGTTTGCTAAAGCTCTGACAAGTGGACCCGTCCTCGAGTCAACAAACAACTTCTGTTCAGCCTCTAACAAGCCCATGTTTTTCTGAAGATTCTGGTAATAGACACTGTCGAAGATATCTGGTGTAGTCGGGTCCAGGTGAACCTTCTTTGTAGGGTCCTGGCAATAACGGGACAGAAAGTTGGCATATTGTGGATCAATTGTTGGGTCACACTTCCCAGGCCGTTGATAATTATAGAGCCGGTACTGGATCGAGGAACAACTGCTGTATCCGATGGTGTGTGCACCTGGAATTAATTACAGGGCCAGGAAGCTTGTTAGGATAGTCCTTGTGGGTACCCAATTTCTGTCTTAATAAAAAAGTATCAATATAATTTTTTTATAAATTTCGAACCATCTTATTTTTATTCCTGGAATTTTAGATGCACAAATTTGTTTTCCAAATAGAAGAAAAGCATATAATGATGCAGTTATATATAATTATTAGAAAGAAAGAGTTAATGAGTAATTTTCTCAGTGGATCAAGTTCAAGTATTTACCAAAAAGAATGACCATGTCAACGGTTGATAAACCCATTGACTGGAAGTATTGAATTAGATCAGTGATGCTTTCACGTCCCATCGGTATCGCCTCAGCTTCCTTTGCTAGTGAAATGTGGCCATCTTTCCTTCCATATTTTACTTGCCAGTATGGTCCCCCAACCTACCAAATAAGTTTCAGAGTTAAAACCGAAATGCCATGTGTTATATTTATTTAAAAATTTTGGACACATTATTTGAAGAGGAAATTAAAGACCATTGTAAATGCTGGTATGACATGATATCTTACCACAGTGGTGGCATCCCGTGCCACAGCACTGAGGATGTCGGCACAAGAGACTGTTTTGGGACATTGCTTCTCCAACTCATCTTTAATCTCATTTATAAGCTCAAAACCCCGTAATGTTCTACTAACCCCGGCATACTTTTCACTTGTCTCTGGTTGATCGAGCAAAATTGAGGCATCGCATCCCTATAAATACAATGATTCATTATGAGCACAAACAAATAGAACTTCTAGCGGTACCTCATTTCGAATCCAACCGATGTGGTTTTAACTGCACAGTTAACTAAAGCTGAGTTTGTTTCAGCCAAAATTTCATAATCAATTCTCAATTAATCTTTCAATCATGAATAAAACTCTTGGTTTAGTCACGTAAAATGAACCGAAACTAAAGCAACCAACGGAAAGAGTTATATACAAGCATGGCTTATATTAGTTTTTTTTTTTAATTGGAATGTGCGGGAAAAAAATGAAGAGATAAAAGTTAGAAATGTGTGTACTAATAATTATCATCACATACTCTAACAGCACAATCATGAAAGAACAGTCGGATGAGGCTTGCAGCGTAAGTGTAGTCTTTTGCAATTAGCTCCTTAACCTTCCTTTGAATTATGCCTTCCATGCCAGGGCATGATTTTGTGTAATGATCAAAATCCAATCCATCGATCGGCAACAAGTAGGCTGGAATTTCTACCAGAAAAGGAGCCAAGTTGTCAGTGTTGCCTGTATCATCATCGGCATAACTCAGTGTGAAGAGGAGACAGAAAATGATGCAAATGGTGAGAAATGAGAGCCTCATTCTTGAAATATCAATGAAATATGGTTGGGGATTAATTGTTGAAATTATGATTAAAGCTTAGAAGCGAAGAGGTTTTATGGGGGATTTATAGTTGAACTATAGTAAAATTTTGGGATCCATGAATTTGGAATGTTGGGCGGCTAATGTAGGAATAATTAACTACATGAAGAGCATTATGTTTATGATATGCTTGCACGTTTGGGAGGATGCTGTGAAAGTCCCTGTGCTGATTAATTTAATGTGCATGAGCATGATAGGACGGAAATTAGAAAAAGGACAATATATGGTTTAAAAATTGACTACCACCTGTCTTATAATCATGCTTATTTTTCCTCTAATTATTTTATTTAATGATATAAATAATTCAATTATTAATAATAATAATAATTAGTAATAAAATTTTAGTAGTAGAAATGACAATGCTCCGCTACTAGAAGCGCTTTTTTTATTAGTTTTAAATTACTTTTTACAAAAAAAAATGATGCACGTCAATGGGATTCGGGAATGCACTGGCGTGGCACATTCCTATTGGCGGTTAAACAACAAAATTGAAATGCAATTTGATGCATTTGAATATAAGTTTAAAATCAGCGTGAAAAAAAATCATCACTCTCATTGATGTTTTTGTATAAATACATCAGTCGGAATGACATTTTTGCACAAATGCACCAGTCCCGGTAGCGTTTTATTATTTTTATTATTAAAATTTTATTTTTTTCATTATGATTAATAATAATTGGATTATTTATATTATTAAATAAAATAATTAGTTTTATTTTTCGTAAAGATTACAATTGTTTATTTATATTGGTAATTGGTTTGATTTGGAAAGTCGTGATGATTGCAATGACAATTAGCATGCATCTTTATTTTATTTCGCAGTCTTTGATATGCACGTATTGTTTTGTTCTGACAAAGAAATTAGGCTCATATCGTCGCATATTAATTAATTTGAGTTGGGTTGTGCACAGTGCACCTCAGTTTGTGGCGGAGGTCAACCTTCCGTAAGAATCGCTCGCTGAGTTGGGTTGTGCACAGGGCACCCATTGTATGCGTATTCATCTTGTTCACAATTTTTGATGACATAATTTTCTAATAAGTTCATTATTAAGTGTTTTATATAATTAAATTGGAAAAAATCTAATAAAATTAGCCTTAATATTTTTTAATCGGTCAACTGTTTTTTTTACGAAGAAGAATTAACTACGTATACATTTAGAAAAGCTTGGGTAAGTACAAAATTTAATTAATTAATTAGCACCATTACAGTTGCTAATACATCTTCAAAGCTTCAGAATATAAACTTGCGTCACATATGAGAAATTTAATAAACTAATAGCTTATCTTTTCATAGGAACTTCGCATGTACTTTTATTTCGTTTGACGTTTAGATTGTATAAAATTTGAAACACAAGTGGTCTGTATTTTTATAGAAGCTTTCTACTTCTAGGTTTTTTTTTCAAAATTTATTTTAAAATTCATTATCAATTAATTGATCCTCACAGGCTACAGAAACCTTTATTACTCATCATGGGCTGAGCTCAAGTGTCGTTGATGGTGTCCAGCCAGGTCAATTTGTCAAACCGTGAAGTTAATTAAAAAATAATGATAATTAAGATAATGAATAAATTAATTTAACGCAAGTTAGTAAATAACGTAAACTGCAATATATATATATAAGAATAACAATAAATTCGAAATTTAAACTAAAATAAATAATAAATCAATAATTAATTAGAATTTAAATAAATTTAAATAATATAAAGGCTGACAGTGACATAAACAAAATCAAGAAAATTAATCAATGATAAACATTATGATTTTTGATGACTAAACTAAAGATCGAACCGATAATCTAGTGAAAATAACCAGATAAATAAGAATCGAGTAATAAGTAAACCAATGAAAACAACATAATATCCAGACGACCAACAAATGAATAAAGTCGTGTGGAGAATCAAATTACCAAAGTTATGAAATCGTAATATAATAAAATTAAGAGCGAACATAAAACAAAGCGAACGAAATAAATTGAATATCGAAATTAAACAAACATTTAATTGAATAATGCAACACTAAAAATAAATTAACACTACAATATTAATTAAAACTGAATGCAACACAAAATGTCACATCACCTGATCACATAAAATCCCATTTTTATCCCACCTCCCTCTCACTCCTCTCTCTCTCTCCTATTAATTAATCACTCACCCTCTCTCACCTACTCTCTCTCTCTCTCCCGGGACCATTCTTCTCCCTACCCCTTCTTTCTTTTTCCTGTTTTTCCCTCTCTTCACTCGTTATTTTCGTCGCCCCCCTCTTAAAGCTCGCTATCTCTCTCTCCCTCTCTCTCGGCACAGCGAAACCTTTCTTCGGTTCCTCCCCCCCCCCCCCCCGGTGCTCACTCCTCCCCTTACGCTGCCTTTAACTCCCCTCATGCGTATTGGGCTTCGCCCTACCCACTGCTCACCTCGGTTAGCTCTGGCCTTCACCCCTGTGGCCTTATCTCGGCCGCCGCCGACCACCCAAGGCCGCTGATTGCCCCTCTTTAATCTCATCTTGCTGCCTTGTACCTTCTCTGGTAACACCTCTATTTATCTTCTCTGGCCGTGTGGGCCTTGCGCCAAGGCTGAGCCTTGTGCCTTTATGTGCTACCGTTACTCTTGCTTGAACTTGCTCTTGTTTTTCCTCTTGTTGTGCTTACCATATTGTCAATGCATGACCTAGTTCTTGACTGCTAAACCGAGATTTGGTGCTGGTTGTTTTTCGAGTATCTTAATTGTGTTGGTTGGCACTTGCTGGTCTGAACTATTATGCAAGTACGCCCCTTTTCCTTTCTGTGCTGGTGCGATTTTGTGTTGATTGTGCCAAACTGGTACCAAATGCCCTGACATTTCGTGCCTTGGTACACTGGTACCATCGGTACCAGTGAAGCGAGGCCTTATCCCGGTGTTCTTGATCTCCTCTATAGAGCGCGTATGGTTTACTTGGCCTTGTTGCTAGACTAATTGGTGCCGATCCTACCTCTTCTGTTGCTCTGTCCCCTGAGAATTGAGATGTTGAGAAATGGTTTTGCTTTTGTTGCTGTTACTGGGGTGCCTTGTTCTGGACTTGTTGGTACCATTGCTTGCCTTGTGGATTTTTATGTGACTGTGCCTAATGTAGTCTTGTATCTTATTTCCTGTGGGCTTGCTGAAAACGTAGGTTGTTCTGGTTTGGTATTGATATGGTATAGTGTCCCTCCCAAGGGCCAAATTATGAAATACTAAAGATTAAGGGCTAAAATGAACTTTTGTGGTAATAACTCCTGTGAGGGTTATATGTGCAAGTAAATCACGATTGATAATCGATACTATAGTTGCAAGTTGGGGTAATAGAATGAACAAAACTAATGGGCCCGTAAGTACTGATCAAGATTAAGAAATAATTGAATACATTGGGCCGGAAAATGAATCTTTAATAAATTTAAACTTAATCAGGGTTAGTAATGATAAAATAAGGCCCAATGTTAAAAGTATCAAGAGTGGTTAAATTAAAAATGTGACTAAATAATTGGAAGCCGCCCCGAAAGGTCAGGCGGTATCCATGGATAATAACGTAAACTTTAATATACGGGAAATGATTATATTCCCTGACTGCCCCCGATTCGGGATATCGGTGCATTGGCACCAACGATTTGGTAGTCAGCGTATGATCCCGAACATTAAAACACAAACACATTTAAATACATAAAAATGTTTAATTTCTTTGTTTTCCTTTCATTTTGTTTTTATTTGAATTCTAGCTTATATTATACATTTTCTAATTAATAAAATAATATTAGTATATAAATGAAATATAATTAAAGAATGTAAAATAAATAATTAAGAGTTATGAAATAACAAGAATAATAATAAAAATCTTAAATATATATTAATCAATTTCTCTATTTAGGATTATTGAATAATATTAATATATATGTATATATATAAGTATATATATTAACTAATTTCTCTATTTTATAATGAAATAACATTAATTAATATATATAAATACTTATTAACCAATTCATCTATTTAATAATGAAATAATATTAATAAATGGAGGCTGATAATAGTCTCTAAGTATTTGTCCCCACATTTTGTCCCCAAAAATTGACTGTCAAGAGTCAAAGTAATGTTTTGACTGCTATTTATATTTAATATTTATGTTATTAATACTAAATGAAGGAGTCATTGATAATTATTTTTTTCATCATGGAACTAATTATATTTATTGATAATCTTATTTATATTACTGTTAATTATCTCCCTAAAAGTTGACTATCAAGGGTAAAAAAATTAACTATTATTTATACTAAATGTTGGTGCTAATAATACTAAATGAAGAAGCCATCAATAGCCAATTTTTTTAGCATTTAAATTAAAGTATTTATAATTATTGATTATCTTATTTATATCAATTATATTAGTTACTGATCATTAGTATTAATATTTTTTTATATAATGCAAGGCAAAGTCAAAATGAATGTCAAAATAGATGTATATTTACATGCATCATAATTCAAACATGATACAAACATGCCTAATCATTTGATACATGGCTTTACATGCATCATAATTCAAGAAAATTGGTGATCACGAACCTGAAGTAATACATAAATTTTATAGGGAAAAAATCTCAGCAAATTATAACAATTTATAACTACTAATAAACAAATATAAGGACCAAAATCTTAGGCATTCGAGTCGGAAATCAAAACTGATTGATCTGATAAATGAAATCAGTACCTGTCATCAAATCCCAAAAAAAAGTAGATGAATAGATCAATTATTGGAATAAACAACAAGCAAAAGCCGATGAAAGAGAAAGGAGAGATACAAAGGGATTAAAATCTTGCTGATTGAATGTTATGTCATTAATCATTCTTGTTGAAAGAGAGATGAATTCCCTGTCAAAACTGAAGAGAAGAAGATTGAGAAAATGAACCATGAGATAAATTCATAAGAAAATAAGGAGACGCCGGTTATTTTTAACTTTTAAATTATCGGTGCTCTGAAGAGCTCAAGTGCATACGTACTTTCGGCTTTCGCCAACTCAAATAGATTTATGTTAAAAAAAGAAATGAGAAAGTTAACTCTTTGCAAAAAATAGAAAATTCTATTTTGGGGACGGCGCATGGGGATGAGGAGCCGGGGATAATAATATTTATTCTATAATATAATATATATTAATCAATTTCTCTATCTCTTTAAAATATGTAATTCTAGTTTTATATAATATATTTTATATTTCCAAATTTATGAAAATAATATTAAAATATGAATTGAGATATAATTAAAGAATATGATATAAATAATTAAGGGTTATAAAATAATAAATAAAGTATAATAATAATTTATAATATAAAATATATATTAAATAATTTCTCTATTTTAATAATTGGATAACGTTAATTAATAATATAAATATCGATTAATCAATTTCTCTATTTAATAATGAAATAATATTAATAAATATATAAATATATATATTAATCAATTTCTCTATCTTTAATAAAAAAAGAATATTAATTATATAATAGTATATTAATTAATTTCTCTATTTTTAAATTAATTAATTATCCTAATTAAAATAATTGAGCGATAACGTTAAGTTAACTTAATCAATCTAAATTAAATTAAATTAATTACATTACTCAAAATAAATATAATATGATTATAAATTCTAAATAATAATACTCCTGTCTCCGAGTCCGGTACACCTTGACCTAACCACACCTAGCGTGAATGAGATACTCGCAAATTTAATTTATTCTGACTTCATAGGTTCTCGAATATTATCGTAACGAGCCGACCAATAAGTACACTCAGGATGAGACGGCTGACGAGATCGTAAGCGTCACCGGAGACTAAGCAATTTGACGCTACCGACCTGATCGAATTATTCTCAGGTACGGTTTCCTGAGATTTAATTTTCTTTCTTTCGAATTAGGAACCCAAACCGACAATAAAAATGTTTTAAAAATAAATCTGAATTGTGGTATTTTTGACCAAACATTGATTAGAGGCTAAATCTGACCTATTATTTGCATCCTGTAAATTGACCAGCATATTCAGGACATACCCGCAGTCGCATATCATATCATGTCATATTGCACGTAGACAGGATAGGAGTAGGATTCGGGAAATAGTCCCGAGATAGGATCAGATAGAATTAAATAATTCAAGTTGTAGATTATACTTATTAGGAAAATATTATTACTATCACTAATTATTCATTAAGTCGGGTAGTTAAACATGCATTAAATGCATGTGAGTGCTGAGAGGCGGACTAGGTAATTCCCAGTCTGAGTTGCCTTGCATAATCAGACCGTTGTGGTTACGTACGGTGATCCATAGGCCCGTGGGACCCACCGGTCTGTATATGTACTGCGCATCTTTGTCTGTCAGGTTATCCACCGATCCCGTCATTTGGCGGGTTTGGCTGTGTCAGAGTGTTTTCTTTTGATCAATATTATATTTATATTATTCTTGATATGATTACATTTTTAATCCAAATTTGAGCGATTAGGATACAATGTACTTCAGTGTTTAGTGTGGGCGGCCATATCCGAGTCTGGAATCTACTTTGTGATTCTATATTATATTATTTATCCGGCTTATTTAGGATCTTGGTATTGTCCGAAGGGCTTTCTCTTTTGGCCCTTAGTTGGTACAGAAAAAGTCGGGATGCGGTCCGCTGACCTTAGTGGGTACAGTGTAGGCTCCCATTTGTTTATATTTTGTTTTGATATTTTACGGGATGCAGTCCTCTGACCCTTTGTTGGTACAGTGTAGGCTCACATTTGTTTCAATTTGTTAATTCACGGGTAATTATCTCCTTTTTACGATATGGCAACTGAAGACATACTATATCTGTTTGCTTCTATTTTGTAAGGTAAATTACTAGATTTAGCAGACCAGAGTACGTGCTTTATAGCCGTTCACTCTCCTAGGGCGTTATCGCCTCGGGAGTCCGAATTGTCGTTTGTGCGGCGTTGTCGCTGCACAAACATAAAGTCCTAAGTTAGTAAGTTGGGCCCTGGTAGTGCCCGCTTAGGCAAGGCCCGAGTTAGTAAGTTGGGCCCTGATAGTGCCCGCTCGGGATGAGTCTGGTAAATTTACAATCTGGATATTTATTGTAGGTGACTCTCGTACCTTATATTTTATATTATAGTATTATTTCCACAAAATTTTTATTTCGGGTTTCTTTACCATTTCATGTCATAAGATGTCGGTCGAATGTGCATGATAATATTATTATATTATCCATCAATATTATATTGCATTTCAAACATCAGTATCGGTTTTTGGGTCCAGTCTAGGAAAGAAGATCAAATCTTAAGGCTGGATCTAAATTCGTACTGAGTAATTTTAAAAATTACTCACGTTTCCACGGTGGTTGTGGGATCCAGGTATTTCAGGTTCGGGATTTTCTTGGAGCGAGTGCTAGAGACAGTCCTGCGTGATATCAGAGGTGTTTCGCCGCATCAGCACAGTGAGGCGGGTAGATGATTAGGACCTATCGGGTTTTGAGTTTTATTTATTCTTTTGGGCTTTATTTGAGAGATTTTGCTACCCATTCCGATGGAGTTAACCCCGCCGGTGTCTGGCGTTGTATTTTTCTGTATATTCTGGACTGTTATTGTTTTGTATTATTATTATTATTTTGTTTATTCTGAGATTTTTCTTATTTTATTCATTTAGCCTTTCGTACGCGCGTCTCATCGTGCGTACGTGGCGGAATTAAACACCCCAAATCCGTTCAATTTATTTCTGAGGTGTGACACAATTGATGCATAGAACTCAGCTCACTAGATTAGTAGCACAATTTCTCGGACAACTTTGAGAGTTTGAGGAAATTGGTGGACTCAGTCATCAATTTCAGCAATTGCACTTCAGAATGGCCTTCAATTAGGCAAGCTCCCCATAATTAAACAATTTAAATAACTCAAAACCTTTTCGTGTTAGATTTAATACTGAAAATGTGATTGATTAATAACGTACTCGTTGCCGTTAGTCAGCTTGTAAACTCGAGCCAGAGTTTTTTTTTTTTTTTTGCACAACATTTATGCGTGTTCATATTTATATATTTCAATCAGATATATATATATAGAGTAATGCTATGGTGCTTCGCGAAGCAAAAAATTTTTTGTGCTTCGCGTCCGTATCTCGAATTTAAAAGTTCAAACGGCCGATCCAAACCGTTGAGCATCATCTTCATATTGAAATATCTTTGGAGATCAAATTTTATATTTTTTTGATATTTTTTAGATGGGTACAAAGTCGCTTGTTTTGGATAGTGCAGAAATCTTTAGATCAACAAATTTTGTACCCATCTAAAAAATTCAAAAAAATATAAAATTTGATCTCCAAGGATATTTTAATATGAAGATGATGTTCAACGGTTTGGATCGGCCGTTTGAACTTTTAAATTCGAGATACGGATGCGAAGCACAAAATTTTTTTTACTTCGCGAAGCACCATAACATTACTCTCTATATATATATATATATATATGTATATTCCTAGCTTATATAGGTTGTAACAATAACTTCACCCAAAATATGTCTCACTTTTATGTAAAATATTTTTATATTGATAGTTGTATGACTTGAAATAAACTCTACATTAAATAAACAAATAAATCAATACAAGCATTCTATTTCAACCGCATTCATCAGTGTATGTTCGTCAGAAATAATAGATGGATCATTCAGAAGCAGTACCATATAATTATTTCATATTAATTGTGCAAAGTGCCATTGCAGTAGTAGGACGAGATGGAGCGCTCCAGCATAAATGAAGGAAAAAATGAAATGCAACATACGTAAACGTAATGCAGCTGTGAATAGAGGACATGACATAATTGGTTACTCGAAACAGATTATAGAATTTTCAAAGTGACTAAAGAGCGATATACCTTGATAGTGTGCATTCAATGTAAACAAACTACATGTTAATGGCATAAACAATGAAAATTTTCGGACTGATAATAACATACACAAGTTTTCTTTCACCTTTCAGAATATAGAGGAATATGGACGCAGAAACTGAAAAATAACACAAAGATGTAAAACTCCTCACTGCTAAAAAAAATGTTAGGATTTGGGGAAAGAAAAATGTAAAACTCCGAACTTCCATGGTGTAATGAAAAGCTGGGAAATATTACGAACTTGTTAACACAAAGATATGTTGTGGTAGGATCTCAGGGTTTTCTGTTTTGCCCCACTGACTACTACTACACAAATAACCCAACTTAAGATCAGGCTTGGACAGTATAACTCTGCTGCAAAAAAAAAAATCTTGATCTCTTAAGTAGGTATATAACTGAAATAGCTAACATTGACAGTAATTAATAACCTAGCTGGAATATCTTTATCCATTCTATCATCAATGGGCAAAGCAAATTTGCCATTATGCTACTGCCAACTCCAGGAACGACGACTAGCCAGATGTACAACCGTCCCATGTTACTAGCAAGACATAATCTTAAACCCCCCAGAAAAAATAAATAAAACTTGAAAGGAAAAAGAACCTTAACTCTTTTTACCCATGGTAAGTAGAAGAAAAAGAGAACAGAAAGGAGGGAGTGTATCCTTAATAGTGAAATTAGTCTTGATCTTCCTCTGAACTGGACTCTATAGTCTCCACAAGAACTGCATGATCAGAGCTCTCCATATAATCCTCAGACTTCTCCGGGGCTTCCTTTCTTGACTGAAGGCCCAAGGCTGAAGGAGAATTCAAGTTCAAATCTTGTGATGTGGCCCCAGCCTCAACCCCGGCACTGGCTCCAGCTTCAGCTCTAATATTCAATATAAATGCACTCCTTTTGCTTCCTTCCCTTCTTTTCCTCTTTCTAAGGCTCACCCTTGGATCCTTTGGCCGAGGCGGTGGTGGTCCTGGGATTTTGAAAGGAGGTATTCGCCCCTCCGAGTTCTCTTCCCCATATAATAGCTTTAGAGACTGCGCTACAGCTGATGCAGCTGGAGGTAATAAAGGGGCTGGAGGTAATGAAGGTGCCGGAGGTGCACGGGGAGGTGGCAGTGGGGGCACACTGACAGCATCTTGCAACCAATGTGGAAGCTTATTTGATTTTGATGAACCAGCACCACTGGGACCACTAAGATCATTGCTTGTACTGGTTCCAGGAAAGAGACCTGCCGACTCCTGGGGCACATTCGGAGCATCTTTAGCATGGCTGGATCTGACATCACGTGATCCAGAGCTTGCTTGCACAAAGGAGTTGCGCAAAAATGGTGGTAAAAGATTAGCGTCAAGTTTTCTTCCAGTCTTGTTAATTGCATTGATTGGGATGAGGGGATCCATATGGCGCGACAGTAATCCAGGATAGAGGTCTCCAAACCCTAGCTGGATGTCAGTTAAATGGGACATAAACCTGGGAGGTGGAGGTTCCATCCTAGGTGGAGGTTCCATCCCAAGACCAGAAACTCTAGTTCCACGCAAAGCACATCCCATTATCTCATCAGACAAACCTGGTCCACTGGCAGGCTTTGGAAGCTTAGAACCTGACTCATCAAGAATTTTCAGCTGCTCCTCTGGCCATTTTGCGGCCAAGTCCTCAGGAATTCTATACCTTGAGAAGCATAGTTTCGGGTCCCGAAGCATGGCATCCCAGTTTCCACACCCATGTCGTCGCACCCCAATCCAAAGAGAATCCAGTTCTTCCTCAGACCAGGCCTCTATCTTTAGTTTTTTTCTCAACATCTTGTGATTAGCAGATTCTGCCCGAGATAGTATGTTATCAAGGACCTTCTTATGGCTCTTTGGCATCGGCTGATGTGTTGGTTGCATCAGGCCAAGGTTCAGCATAGGAGGCATGTGAAGGTTTTGGCTGAAAGGAAAGTTCGGGATGAAGGGTATATTTGGCATTGGTATTGTTGACAAGTCTGGAACCAATTGTCTCTTGTCGGTATGTAAAGGTTGTAATGGTACAGGAGGGAAAAGATCTGCCGGTGGCCTTCCATGTGCAAATGTACTAGCATGAGCAGCACTGCTGTTGACATTGCCACTGAAATCTTGAAGATTAAGAGGAAATCCCAATTTTTCTTGGAACGAAGTGAAGGAAGTGGAGGGGCCCACAGCAGGCTCAAAGGGATGCCGACCAGTTGTAGAGGGGCCTGCAGGAGGAAAAGGTACCTGAAAACAAGCAAAAAAGGATAAACATGTCAATACAAACACTGTACATAAAAATGTGTTTGGAGCATCCTTAAAAGTTTGCTTGTCAAAATAGTAACAGTGAACTACCATTTTCTAAAATGCTCCTACTACATTCACAATTAATAACGGTCATATTATCTTCACCAAGTGGTACATTGGCCCAAAAGCAGAAAATACTGAAACCAAGGCTACAAATGGAAATGCTAAATATATCACGCAGTAGCGGAGCTTCAAAGAAAATCAAGAGGGGGCAATAAATTTTAATTAACTATATCAACTTAGGAGGGGCCATTTTATACCTCAAATAAATTTTGGTTTAAAAAAAACAATAATATTTCAAGTATTTTTGAAATAATAGGGAGGGGGGCATGGCCCACTTTGGCTCCAACTAAACTCTGCCAGTGATATCATGCAAGCAGCAATCATATCGGACATGCACTTACTATGGCTGAAAAAATTACAAAATTTGTTGAGCGCGCTATCCAAGCAAGGCATGAAATAGCGCTTATTTTACTGAATACATGCAAAATCAAAACTGTGCTAAATTTCATGTTCTATTGAACTAGAGTACAAATGCTTCTTGCAACAACTTTTCCCAAATATAGTCATTTTAGTTATTTCCAGTATATCTTGTGCATAAGGATATCAGTAATGGTAACCTAATTAATACTATAATGACCTTGATTTCTACACAATAGACCATTTCACTAGTCTCAACTTCATTGCTTACCCTTAATTTAAATCTTAGAAAGGTGATGTAAATTACTGCATAGTAAATTAAGCCAAGAAGTCTCTTAAGCCCTCGTACAGAGATCAAGTTGCAGATCAAGCTATAATCAATAAGTACTTGGGACATGCAGCTTTGACTTTACAAAATCTCAGATATTATAATTAGTAATGCTGGTGTTCAGATATGCAAATATTCTCTCTACTTTACCCCAAGTGAATTACAATATCATAGTAGAGATGCAGTGTGTTCCTCGTACTCTTAAAATGCAAAGCAGGCATGACAAACCTAACATAGAGAACCTGCCAGTCAACCCCACAACCTAGCTTGATCTGGACCAGACAATACCTGAACAATCAAACTATAAACCCATTGCAAACAGAACTGGAGTTAGCACCCCAAATTTGTATACAAAGACCACGTTGTCAGTCAGAGCCATCCCACCATGTGGAGCAGCTATAATTCAAATGTCACAAATGATTACAGTTAGCAATGTTTCCATACTGTAAATAGTGTTAGAAAGACGGTTTGCAAAAATAAAATACTTCGTGACAAACTGACAAAGCCAGATGGAAATTGAATTCCTTGTGACTGTATAAAACTTCCTTACTAGGACTTGAAGTCCACTTCAAGTCCATTTTTAAGCATCTCCAAAGAGATTGCTGTTAAAATTAGAACTTGAAGACTTTTCATTATTGCACTTAAAAACTTATGATAAATAACATAGATCTATTTATACATGAATGTTATGCACTTCATTATTTATCTACACACATATGAATTAACCAATGACATAATTGTAATTATACACATATGATGCAGATGTACACGAAAAAGCATTCATTAATACTGAAATTGATCTAAAAACTGGTACCAGTCAATCCAAAACCCATGGTAGCCTGAACTCAACAATTTAAAACCTCAATTACTTTACTGCGAGTCAAAAAGGAATTATCAATACTATTAATAAACACAAATTATTTACACCTGAGATTAATTTAAATCTGACATTACCACAAGCAGCTGTTTGCCAATATTATGTCAGAGTTCCCTGGCATGATTTTTGTCTGGACCATGGAATAGCCTGAATGAGACTTAACATAACAGATGCACAAGAAAACCCATCCTTTACAAATAAACCAGTCATTACAATAGGTCAGTTGGCTAGTTATTTCGGCTGTGGGTCAAATAAACCAGTCATTACAATAGGTCAGTTGGCTAGTTATTTCGGCTGTGGGTGAGAGGGGGGGGATATTTTAGTTTGTTAAATTTTGAACATATAATCCATAATTATATATAAATAAATATCACAAAAAACCATCAGCGAATTTCAACAAATAAACTAGTCATTACATAGGTCAGTTGGCTGGTTATCTCCTCAGTGATTGCGGGGGATTTTTAGTTTGTTAAATTTGAACATAAAATCAATAATTAAATATAAATAAATAACACAAAGCACCATTCAGCGAATTTCAAAAAAAAAAAAAGAACTTGAGCACACAAAGATTTTGGACAGAACACAAAGTTGATAGAGGTCATGAAGTAGCATACAAGTTAATATCCCGGACAGAGTAATGAGATTGAGTTCACATAAAACAACTACAACAAAAGGAACAAAAGGGAAAGCATAACCAACGACCCATTACCTAGTGATAATGTATTGTGATCAGAATTAGATACAGTTCTCTTCTTATATGGTTTCTTTGAGCCTTCTCCAGTTCATCAATAAAATAAAATAAAACATAATATAAACCCAAAAATGAACAAAAAGTAATGAACAGAGAAAAATAGCTATTGAGAGTTTACCGCAAAGAATGGAAAGCTGCTGTGTGGAACAAAGTTCTTCAGCCGGGCCCCTAACAAATCACCAGATATACTACCAGGTGGATCCTGTCTTTCCTTCTCAGTTTTGAGCCCTATTTCAGGACCGGCTGGTCGATTCAGACCCAAACCCAAAGATGGCTTCAACAAGGCCTCTCTTCTATCAGGCCTTGGCTCCCTCATGACACTGGTAGACTTTTTTCGAGGTGCATTTGGAGCACCTAGCCCCAGTACAGGCATAAGAGGAGATGAAAAAGCCACCGAGTTTGGTACAAATGGTCCTTTGGAAGGGACAATAGGGAGATCAAACAGAGGCTGTTTACCTTTGTTAGAAATCAGCCTTTGGATATGCATTGGTGCATTCTCTTGTCCCTCTAAAATTAGCATTGGTTCAGTTGAGGGTTTAGGTTTTTGCTCAGGCTTTTTGGGTGGTTTATCAGCTACTATTGTGTTGTCATCCTTGAGATGGGAGATGGCGGCCTTATCTCTTGATTGTGGTTCCTCAACTTTGGGCAGTGCAGCAGGAACCATGTGCCTTAAAGCTATTCTTTCCTTTTGCCGAGCACGGAGTTTAGCACTGTATTTTCATGAAAGTTTTTTAAAAACATTCCAGTTATCTGAATACTAAAAGAACTAAAACTATAGAAATGACTTTTGTAAACAATTAAAAAAATATATAGAGAAACAAGGCAAGGAGGTAAACTTTATTAGGGCTACCTGGAAAGTAAATGACTATATTTCTTCTCAACTAATTTAGAAATAAACGAACAAGCTGTACTTACTATTTTTCCTTCCTTGCTCGGCCAGCAGGAGTGTACTCACGATCCTCTTCACTGCTCTGTAATATCAATAATTTGGAGTAAATGTCACAGAGAACCAAACAAAAAGAAAGCAAACACAACTTACTATGTTAAGTGCGTAACAATTTGTTTTCAATTGTTCATGCGCACTTGATAAACAGAAAATATTTGCGTGCTCCCATGAAACAAGCATGCATATGTCTTTTTTTTGAGCCAAAAGAAATATGTAAGAGTATTAGATGTTTACCTCACTTAGAGCTTCAGCAGGAATTGAAGCAAATGTTTCTCTGTATGAAACTGCCTTTCTCTGCCTCTTTCCTCGGCCAAGTGATGCTTCCTCCTCAACTTGATATCTTTCCCACCTACATGTCCAATTGAAAATAAAATCAATCAAATAACTGAATTTCCAGCATAGAACTGTGTCATATGATGTCACGATAAAAATCCTGTAGCTAAAACCAATCATGTTTGTAGAATATTATTGGCTGTAAATCAGCAGTAGATCCCCCCAGTATACTTTCACATACATGCACATGAACTAAAAGCTGTAGAAATCTTAAAGCTTCGGGAATTACATGTGACATGAGTCAATCAGACAAACCTGACACGTAAAAGCTTGTCCCATTCATTTTCTTCTTTCGTGTCAGTAATATTTTGGTCCTTTAATTCATTGTCATCTGTACCCTCACCAGCATTATCTGGTGTAGCATCAGCTGTAGCAGACTCTTCATTTGTTTCTTCATTCCAATCCAGCGCCTGATTAAAGGTGGCCCATAAATAAATGGACAACTTAGGACATTTAGCCAATGAAAGAATTATATGAAATCAGACAGAGATGTGTACCTTAACACTTCCAAGCATGTCACTCTCAATATCAGCACTCTCTTGTGCGCTGAACTGGAGATCTGAGCGATCAAGCAACCTGGCAACCGCATTCTCATCCCAAACCAACTTGGTACTGCCTGACCCAGCACATTTGTCTTCATACACATCACCTAAGCCGCCAACTCTCCTCCTATGCCTATGCTCTGCCAGAACATCCCCATTATTTGCACCTTTGTTATTATCATTGTTATTCCCTTTACCATCAACATTGTCACTCGGGGACACCTCAATCTCCTGAAACAGCTCTTCTGTCCCCCACCTGAGGATGTCCTCAACCTCCTTTTGTGAACCTGACTTGTTTACAAAAAGCTGGTCCAACACGAGTTTTTTCTTAGCAAGCTGGAGGATCCGCTCCTCAACACTAGCACGGACCACTAGGCGGTACACAAGGAGCCGATTCGACTGACCTATACGGTGGGCTCGGTTCATCGCCTGAATATCAGCATGTGGGTTGAAATCTGAGTCGTATATTATCACTGTATCAGCTGTCGCCAGGTTTATTCCAAGACCACATGAACGTGTAGATAGCAAAAACACAAACCGGGTTTTATCCTCATTGAAACGTGCAATGGCTGCTTGCCTCTCAGTGACAGAAACAGACCCATCAACCCGCTCATAGGTGCCAAAACCAAACTCGCCCAGCAAATAATCCTCCAAAATATCCAGCAGCTTTGTCATTTGAGAAAAGATCAGCACTCGGTGTCCATCCTTCCGCAAAACCCTAAGCATCAAATGGAGAAGTGTTAGCTTGGCTGAAGCTTTAATTCTCATCTCATGCAAAAACTCAGGTGTTCCGGACTCAGGCTCTGTGCCGGCTATCAGATATGGGTGGTTGCAAACTTTTCTTAATTGCATTACAATGTTAAGCAGCGATTGCTGCTGAACCCCACCAGAACCACCAGCTCCCCTCCCTAAGTTGTGCAGAACCTGGTAGTTCTTGGTCAGCATTGCACGGTAATACTCAGCCTGAATTGACGACAATTCTACAGGCACGACACGCTCAGTCTTTGGTGGAATGTTCTGCATTGCGTCCTTTTTTAGTCGGCGTAGCATGTGTGGGGCAACAAGCTTCTTTAACTCATCCACCTTCTCAGCTGTAGAAAGATCATTGAACTTCTCTTCAAATGCTGGGAGAGAAGGAAAGGAGGTAGGCTGCAAGAAATTCAACAAGTTATACATCTCCCCTATGTTGTTCTGCAGTGGTGTGCCTGTCAGCAAAACCCTATGCTGAAAAGAAAATGTGTTCAGAAGACTGAATAATTTGCTACTTGAGTTCTTTAGTCGGTGGCCTTCGTCTACTATTAGCACCTCCCATGGGACATTGCGGAGGTATGAAGCATCAGCAAGAACCATCTCGTATGTGGTCAGAAGCACATTAAATTTGTATGCTTTAGTTGGCTTGGATGAACCAGTAGCATGCCATTCATACTGCCTAATTATAGCCCTTGCCTTTGCTCCACCATGGTACTCCACTACATTCAGATGTGGAGCCCACAAAGAGAACTCAGCCAACCAGTTCGGCATAGTAGAAAGAGGGACCAAAACCAAGGAAGGGAGTGTGACCTTAAACTCACAATAAAGTGCAGACAGAAAGGCACCTGCTGAGACAGTCTTGCCGAGACCCATCTCATCTGCCAAAATAACATTCTTTGACCGGAACCAGCATTTCCTCAACCAGTTCAAGGCCTCCAACTGGTGGGGGAAAAGTGTGCCTCCTTTGAGCTCTATTGGTTGCTCAAGTAACGGATTAAGTTCCTGACCATCCCCCTTTTCTCTTCTCATTCCACTTCCTGCATCCTTCTCTATTGCGTCGGACTCAAAATTTCTGAATTGATCGATCAAGTGAGATGACTCCTGTATAACAGGTTCGTTTATGCTTTCCCATGTGCACTCATCATAGGTCAGGGCACACCACTTGACCAGCACTTCCTCTTGATCTTCTGTTCCAGAACGAAGAGAGAGAATGCGGTGTGGCTTGGTCCACTGATCCTTGCAAATGTTGATCGGAGCATAACCATGCTTCGCTCGGTAGTTCTCCAGCTTTCTTCTTGCAATGACTTTCACCTGGGACTCTGGCACCCATGTGTTGTGAATATTTGACTTGCCAACCCATTTGATGAGAAACTCATATGTATCTTTTTTGACATCTTCTATGGGTTTATCATTGGTCAGTTTGCTACCTCCTAACAAAGCATTGCTTTCCTCACGTTCTTTCAGAGATTGTTTTGATTTAGGGTCAGAAATGGTGTCGTCACACTTCAGCCGGCATCCCAGAACACGGTCAACCTGAGGAGAGGAAATTATTCTAAATATGGTGCATCCCAAAAATGAACCTATATATATTTCTCCACCGAACTTCCAGAGATATGAAAAAAAAATAATCAGGAAGAACAAGAGAACAAAAAGGAGGAGGAGAAGGAATAGGAAGAAGAAGCGATTACTGTTAACAAAATGGTCAGGTACCTGAAGTACACTGTCTGATGGTGCTTCACTACCAATCAAACTAAGCTCTTCAAGCCCTTCCATTGAAGGAGGTGCAAATTCAGCAAGCATCTAAAAATGAGTCCAAAGTTTCAATTTCCAAACAAGTAAAAAAGAAACATCAAAAATTACAGAAACGTAATAACAAACAAATGAATAAATATGATAGCTACCTCTTGCTTCTTTTTACTTGAACCTGTCTTCTTTTTCTCTTTTTTGGAACTCCGTGAAGGTTCAGGTTGATCATTTTGTTTCCTCCTTGGATGGGACCCACTATAATCCGAAGTCGAACTAGCTTCATCATTTGACCAGTCACTATTGTAAACCAAATTAGATGCCTTTAACCTCGATGGCTTCTTCTTCTCAAAACCCTTTTTATCATTCCCCGTAGATTTCTTATCAGAACCATTATCATCATGTTGTTTCAACTTCTTTTTTATTGTCCCCTCACTGCTCTCAGGTTTGACTGGTTTTTTATCCTCAGGCATGTCAGCAGATCCCAATTTGAGGGTATTAGACCGCCTTTTAAGTCGCACCAAAATGGGACGACGAGAAGAGCTTGGCTTTGGCTCATCAAGCAAATTGTCATGTACTGAAGGAGCCTTTTCTTTCTTATTGGACTTGATAATATCAGGTATGGTTAACTTCCCAGGAATAGTTTTCTTCACAACTCTTTTTGTCCTTGCACGTCTTGAGTAAACAAAGCCTTTTTCTTCAATGCATTTTGGGCAGTTCCATTTTCCCTCTGGGGCACACTGAATTAAAAAAAAACATCAGGCAAGTCATATATATTTAATCATAATAAAACAAAAAGAGAAACACACCATATAATTTAAAAAATTCTAAAATTTTGAATCATCACCTCAAGTGGTGGGTTTAGACATTCCAGATGATAGGTACGCGGACAGTTGTCACAACAGAGCAGATCACCCCCAACATTGCACTCTTCACATTCATAGTAGTACTGCATGCAAAAAGTCATAGATATGAAAACTTTTTAGTGCAAATTTTAGAACTTTTTGGTTCTACAAAAATAATGTGCATTAGTGTAACTTTTTGGTTCTACAAAAAGTCATAATATTAAAATACACATTAGTGCAAATTTTTGCTTTTGGTATTACAAAATATGCTAATTTAATTGAAAACTTTTATATGAATTGTCCTTACAAATTTTCTGAGTCCCGTTGATCAGGATTCAAGCTGAAGGATCCTTCTCTAAATTAAACTTCTTTTAGGCTTTAAAAAGGAAATTTCAACAAATCACGATATGAATACCCACCCAAAGCATTGTCAGGTAAAGCTATTATGCACTTGAAGTGCCCTGCAATAATGCAAGAAATAAAACAACTTACCCCATCTTCCCCTTTTACCCTATCATGGAATGGAGACGAATCCATGCCTTTCTTCAGCCTCTTGCTGGCAGAAGAGCTGTTATGCAAATAGTTAGAAATTACCGAACTGCCCTCTTTCCTAATGGATAAATCCACCATGGATATTGTTTTCTTCCTCTTCCTTTTTGCAATGGAGTTGTTTCCATTCATATTCTCACCTGAAGGGCTCTCCTCACTCATCTCTGAAGCTTGAAAATGGGAAATGAGAAGTACAGTAGTTCAAACTCAAAACCGCCATTTTGTTTTATAATAGACATAAAAGTTATTAGGCAGACTGATTTGTGTGCCTACATTCTACATGCATACCATATTTGTTACTATTTAGATTATAATCCAACTTATACAAAGTAATGGGGCCTCCTGCAGTGATTATGTGTTAACTGATTGAGTTTACCTGAAGTTCCAAAATGAAGTTATTGTACAAGCTACAAAGAAGTCCTGTAAATACTATTATCAACTTACATTGACACGGAATAAAGCCTTTCCCACTATCTGAGATTGGATTACTCCAATTTCAGAACTATCACGGAGATATCAAGCTAAATTGGAGGCATATGATGGATAATCCTTTTCTACCCCTAATACACTCAAATAGAACCAAATCAACGAAGCTGAACAGCTCTAAAACTCAAATCTTCACCTCAATCGACCACTACTGACTAATAAGACCCAAAACATACACCAAAAATAGATGCAGCCGGGAGAAGATTAAATCCCAAAAAAAACGCATACCTGACAACCATAAACCCCAAATCCTTCAAATCAGGTCCAAAACCCTCTTCCTTCTTCGATTTCTCGCCTCCTGAGCCAGCCTGGAGACAGGATTGAGCCTCGATCTGTACGAGAATCTGGCAGGGTAGAGGAGCGAGAGTAGAGAGAGAAAGCGAGACGAAAAGACGCGAAGATAGAGAGAATACACACCGACTCAGTTATCGAGAGGGGGGCATATCATTTGTCGCCCCACTGCCACGTCATGGGGCGTGAACTATCCAGCTCTACCCCACCCCGCTGTGCGCTGCGCATAGAAGGGTGGGGCCCACAGGGGATGGCGACCAAGGGGATGAAGGCATGTGGGACCCGCTGCAGGCGTACGTTGAACGTTAACGGGTTTGGACTTAATTATTCCCTTTTTTTCTCTTCGGTCCGCGCTTCGCGGGGGGAGAGTGGTGAGAGCGAGACGAGGGGGGAGAGCGCGCCAATCGCCATCTCTCTTTTCGTCTCCAGTGAACGAAGATTTTGACTCGTATCATGGTTATACTTCTCTTCTCGTACATGCAGTTTGCCTTAATTTTCCCTTTCATTTCGTTCTTTCTTTTTAATTTCCTCCTTGACTGACTCGGATAGAATAATATATAGAGATACGATATACTCCAAAGTCAAGCGACAAGCGGTGTGCTGAACTAGTGAGATGAAAGGAATATTATATTATACTTGTTTTTGTTTTAAGAAAAAAAAAAGCAAAACGAAAGCGACAAGCGACAAGCGAACTTTTAGGTGGTTTCTGTGGGGCCCGCTCTTTCCTCTCGCCCAGCAAAAATATCCGTAGGAGAATTAAGATCTAAAAGCGAGGTGGTTACGGAGTTGGGCGTTAAAATGTACTGATTTTATTTGGGTTGTTTAACATGCTCCCATGTGGGGAGTTCTAACAGTATAAACTATAAAGACGACACAGATTTGGTTTCTTTGTAAATAAAAAGTTAAAAATTAATTATCATGTTACGTTGTTCTAGTAAATTTTGCTTCCATGCTTCCAGCAGCCATGACATTTGTCTAGCAATAGCAATTAAGTGTATTGATTGAAAAAAGGACATGCCAAAATATATTATCAGTACGATATTCTCAAAATATTTTACTGTTGATGCGTTGAAAATGTATTATGCCGTTGCAGGATCAGGAACTAGTAAAATTCTAGCAGATAAAAGAGTATGGCAAATAGTTTTGTGGTCCTGTGGGACAACTGACAGCTAGACTAACTCCTTATCTAGGAATTAATAGAAATAAGGAAAAAGAAAACTAAAATATAAACAGATTGGGCTACTATTTTCCACTTGACTTTAATGTTATGTTCTGCATTCGAAGTTGTTTCCAAAGTATTTGTATTTTATATAAATTATTCATATCTGAATTCACAATATAGCATAAATGTATTTGACGCTTTTTCTTCCAAATGATCATATGAAAATTAAAGTCAATGACTTTGTCGAGTAAGTAAAAATTCAGAACATTTTAACCTAAAATGATTAGACACAAGGACTTCTATAATCAAGTATAACAATGCTTCGAATGAAATATAAATACATTTAAATATGAGAAAATAATAAAGATAAAAAGATGTAGTTAGTATGCCCTCCACGTAGAAATCGCTTTATTTATTCCATTCCTTACTATTTCAACAATATAATCTGAACAAGCATTTGCAGTTTGTACTATTTTAACTATCTCGGAATTATCATTTTTCACACTATTTGAATGAGTACTCTTTTTTGCGCTATTACACACTACAACTCACATTGTACTATTTTGACATACGTGACCATCTGTTGACAATGGGCTTCTTAATAAATGCGAAAAAGAATTTAAAAATAAAAAAATGATAGATAAATTTTTCTATTTATATATTAATGGTCATTCAAATTTTATGCAATTTTATTATCATTTGATAGTCTATCAAAGATTGTTAAATTGGAACCATTGCAAGTTGTATGAAAGTTGATGATCTTTAGTAGTCTTTGATGGATATCAAACGATAACGAAATTGTATGAAATTTGAATGACCATCAATTTATAGGTAGAAGAACACATTTATAAACTTTTTATTCATTTTAAAAAAAATCATATTTATTTAAACATTCATTATTAAGACTGTTAAGATAACCCATTGTCAATTGATCTCACCCTTGACATTATACCTATAAAAAGAACTTTGTGTGATATATACTAGTACGTTTTCTGGTTAAATAAATTTATGTAAATTATCAAAGCCAACTTTTTTATACAAATGTAATATTCGAAAATTACAATGGCCGTCGAGTCTTTTTTTTTCAATATATATGGGCTAAAAATGTATATTTAATAATGCGTAAAATATATTAAAAAAAAGTACGTTTGGTCAATGGACATGAATACGATAATATGAGGAGTTGATAATATTGCTCTTTTAAAACAATGTTACAAATACAAAATGTTTTTTTATCAAATTTAATAAACTTACTTGCTAAATATTAATTCAACCGTACCTTTAAATGACAAGTATATTGCATATTTGATGGGATAACAAGAAGAAAAATACTCTACTCTTTGTATTTGTATTATAAAGAAATGTTTCACTAAATATTTTTTTAAAATTTTCAAGTTATAAAACAATAACTTAAATTTTACAATTTTTTTGTGAGACATTTTGTATAATATTTTCTCAAGTCTTATGCAAAGATCAAGATGGATGCTCAAGAGTAGCATGAAGAAGCATATGACAGTTTTGTTAGTGATGTGTTCTAGAGTCAATTATTTGATTACTTATTTAGTTTATTAGTGGATGATTATATCATTTTATTTTTTAAATTAACATATTTTTATGGATCATTCAGGTTGATAACTTATATTGTAGAGCTTCACTAATGAAATAAATATGATCATTTTAAAATGTATCTGATCTTAGTAATTAGTAAGGAACACTAATTGACCATTATAATATCAGTGTGTGATATAGATGTTGAACAAATTCTACAGGTCACTTGTTAAGGAGTTATTGATCTAATCACACAAGTGTATACAAAAAGTTGTATAACACTAGACAGATCCAAAATGAAATATCATATGAATTGTATTATATGTCATTGATATTTCATTGTGTTTTGAATTCTAAGGTTGAAATTTTATAATTCCTACATAAGACATGTGCATTATTGGTATTGTTCAACGCTTATTTTAACTGAGAGTTATACAGATTGTTGCTGCAATGTATATAATTTGTACGGAGAAATAATACAGATCAAGTTACCATTGTTCTTTATATATGATATAGAATAGATGGTCATTTCTCTGAACCCCGTGATGAAAATGAATTACGTGCACCAAATGGCTAATAATTAATCTTTGAGAAATAAAAAAAGAATAATTGGCAAAGGATGACACGTCCCTACTTTATAGTTAATTAGATATCATATAGTAAAAAATAGACATAAAATGTATTTTTATGTTTTTAGGATCACGAATTAGTTGACATATTCGTCCACATCATTTAGATAATCAATGTACCTTAACTAGTTGTACTATTGATCAATAAAATTAAATTGTTTAATTTTATTGCCAACGTGATGGGATTCCAAAGGATCATACCATAAAAAGATTTAAAGAGAATATATTAATAAATATATCACATATGCATATGATATATTCTAAACTAATTATAAATATTATAATAAATTTTAGTAAGTCATATGATATTAATATGTGAGCAATTTTATGCTATTAGATAGTAAAAAATAATATCAAAATAATTTATAACATGTGTGAGATGGTTATAAATTAATTCAACAAGAGGAGAAATAAATCTCATATGTTTATATATGATATAAATTGGATATTAAACTTTATAAAAATAAGAGAAAATTAGTAGACATCATTTAAATAACCTTGGAGTTCAAAATTAGATCATTTGATGGCTCATGACTACTTAGGCATGGATGATATTGGTGTTGTGATATTTTTTAAACTAATAAAATTAACCTAATACACATAAGAGGAAGCCGTAAGCACACGACCTACCATGTAGTATTTAGGTGTCGATCCCATAGAGACTGATTAAACTACCAACATAAATAATTTCTTTAAACTAGATTGTAAAATCTGAAAAGGTTTTTAAACTAAATGATTTCTAAAATAAATAAGTAAACTGAATTATGTTTGGCTAATTTCAAGGTTAAGAGAGTCTAGGGTTTCTGTATCACCATCCACTTTAGTATTAATTGTACTAGTTATGTATTTTAATGTTAATTTATGAGAGTTACCATCTAATTTAGCACCAAGTTCATGATTAGGGTTTGGTACAGTGTTTCAAAAAGGACAAACTTCACGGTTAAGTCCATTGTTCTTCTTAATTAAAACTCGTTAAGTTCTGGTAATTCTAAATCTTTCAAAGACTAATTATCCATAATTAAGTTCATCTAATTAATACTCTAAATGTTCAGAAATATCTCAATTAATCTAGACTTCACGGTTAGGTCCATCATCTAGGGTTAGATACCGCTTTTGAGGGTCAAAGAACCATCAGATTTTGGTTAGAAACCTAAGCAATTCTCTAAGATATATGTGCAATTCTAATTTCATTTGCAGGTTAGGAATTTACGTTATCTAGGAATTTTAATTCTATATGGATTACTAATACAAACATACAACAGTTCAATCCATGCACAGTAATTCAATCACAAAAGCAATTCATAAAATAAAATAATTAAAACAACAACAAGTACGATTAAAATTCAAGTTTCAAGTTTACATGCTTAAACCCTAGAACAGAATTCACTCTTCCATGGAAGAAAGAGAATTACGGATGAAATCCATGAAAAATAAAAAAGAAATTATAAAGAAATGAAAGAAGTTACGCCCGATTATGATATTCATTGTTCTTTCTCTCTCTCCTGAAGAAAAACATAAATATCTTGCTTTCTCTCTCTAGAAAATTGCCACACTGTGTGTCCAGGATGATCCCTGACAGTTTTCTTAACCCCCCCATATAAAGAAATCCAAAAATAAAACTAGAAAATCGAAAAAACCGCCTAAAAATAGCAAAATCGTGCACTAATCATAGTTTGACCTATTCGGTCTAAATAGAAGGTCCATTTGGTCCGAATAGGTATAAAAGTTATCAACTAAAAATTTGTCTAAGTATTGATGTTTTCTAGTTTTTCTTCTGTTTGGTTCGAGTTGGCTGTGCATTCGACCCGAATAAGTCAAAACAATGCACTGGTCTTCTCCTCTTGTTCGGTCTGAATGAAGCTTGAGTTCAGTTCAAATAGGTATAAAAGCAATCATTTTTTTCTATTTTGCCAAGTTAACCTCTGATTTGAGCTTCGAACTCCGTTTTTCTTTGATTTTTTTCAAAAATCTGCAAAATAAACAATGCTACAATAGTAACTTAAACTTAATGAAATATAAACCCTAATTAAACCTAATTAACACTAATTAAACCCTAAAAGTTAAGTTTTGAGATTAAATTGTGCATAAAATACATCATTTAAACTTCTTATCAATTTGGATGTCTCCTAAGTTATTTAAAGGAGTGTTCTCTTGCTTCAAAGGTGACTTTCTCTCTCTTCCTTCATTTTGGACGACAATTGAGAATAAGTGTTCCTCAAAAGTTTTAGATTTTGTAAGAAGATTAAGATAAGGTTAAAACTTTGCTAATAGTTAACCTTCTAGCCGAGGTTGATTAGTATTTCTTTAATCTTTGGTAGATAATTGGAGGCTTTGTTGTGTATTTTGCTAAGCTAATAAATATTCTAATTTATACTCAATTTTAGCCGTAAGTGCACAACCTAGTCAAGTGATAATCGGGGTGTCGAACCACAATGACAAGGGTGAACTACCCGTTCTCTGATGGTTCAAATGTAGAGTTCTCTTCTTCATGAAGATTTCGAACTCATTTTCCACTAATTGGCCAAGTCGTTGCAAGTTGTATGAAAATTTGATGGTCTTTGATGGATATCAAACGATAACGAAATTACATGAAATTTGAATGACCATCAATCTATAAGTAGAATAACACATTTATAAACTTTTTTTTCATTTTTCATTTTTTTTCATATTTATTTAAACATTCATTATCAATATTGTCAAGATAACACTTTGTCAATCGATCCCACCCTTGACATTAGACTTATAAAGAGAACTTTGTGTGATATATATATACTAGTTTTCTGGTAAAATAAATTTATATAAATTATCAAAGCCAACCTTTTTTATATCATAATTAATCTTTGAGAAATAAAAAAAGAATAATTGACAAAGGATGACACGTTCCTACTTTGCAATTATTTATATATCATGTAGTAAAAAATTGACATAAAATATATTTTTATATTTTAAGAATCACAAATTAGTTGACATATTCATCCATATCATTTGGGTAATTAATGTACCTTGACTAGTTGTACTATTTATCAATAAAATTAAATAGTTTAATTTCATTGCCAACATGATAGGATTTCAAAGGATCACACTATAAAAGTTTGAAAGAGAATATATTAATATTGTATATCGGATATGCATATGACATACTCTAAATTAATTATAAATATTATAATAAAATTTATAAAGTCATATGATATTAATATGTGAGCAATTTTATGCTATTGAATAATATCAAATAATATCAAAATAATTCGTAATATGTGTAACATGGTTATGAATTAATTCAACGAGATGAGAAATAAATCTCATATGTTTATATATGATATAAATTAGATATTGGAGTTTATATAAATAAGAGAAAATAAGTAGACATCATTTAAATAGTTTTGGAGTTCAAAATTAGATCATTTTATGGCCCATGACTGCCTAAGCGTGGATGGTATTGGATGCCTCCTAAGTTATTTAAAGGAGTATTCTCTTGCTCCAAAGATGACTT
>CAXKVV010001672.1:0-29897 GCA_964058805.1 Schoenoplectus triqueter
ACAAATAGATGGGATCTTCATTTTTATATCTTCACTATGATATGTCATGAAAGTTGAAACACAGCATTGTAAGACCGTGCCCCTCTGAATTTTAAAGTTATGAAATTAATTAAAGAGAATTTTTACGGAGGTCCATGAACTTTGATTTAATTTTTACAGAGGTCCATGAACTTCTACGTAAAATCCTTTTCTTCTCATTAACATTAAGCTAAGTGATTCAATTTTAGTCATTAATAAAATATTAGTTCAAATTTACTCGTTACATTATTATTTCCATCCAAAGACTCACCAAACCCGCAAGAGTCAAGACTTCAGACACACTACATGCAGATCAAAGTTGCTTTTTACCATACCTAATTAAGAAATGATAAGGCTATAATCAATGACGAACAAGATACACTGTAATTAGTGTCATAATGTAATATTGTATCAGTTGTATCTTGGCACCCGGCTAAAATTAGCTCGCTACAATAATCCATTCCTGTCTTAATATCAGATGTTTGGACGATATAGGTTGTAAAGGCTCTCTGGTTTCTATGAAATCGGTGGTATAACCACTTTTAACAAAACAAAAATGTTTGTTATACCATTGAGATGAAGAAAGCCAAACTGTTCCCTTACATGATGGTATTTTCATGATCTCATCCTTGCCTTATGATTAAACTTTTCAACATGCAAATAAATACATATTACTTTCAGGTGCAGAAAGCACTCAATTGATTGCTCCATTTATAAAATTCAAACTTATTTGTAGGAAGACTCATTTGAAAGTTGCATCTTTTCTGACTATGGTACCAGTATTGTATTATGAGCTCTGAACATGTTCAATATCTATCCTGATACGAAATTATTATTGATATGATAACGAACCGCCAACAGTACTGGCACAACAACTCAGATAACAAAAATTCATCTTTTTGTCTGGGATAATTTTATTCAGCTTCTCTGTTGGGTGAATAGAGTCACAAAATGCATATTATCAGCATCCGAACATGTCAAAAGACTCCTGCTGTTGCACAAATAGTTCATTTCAAAACACCTGTCCCTCGCAAGAACCGACCACCACATCTTTGAAACCTAGAAATATACCGGTCATTAATAATTTAATTGTCGTTCTAATAAATACAAGCATTCTAGAGTTGGGACCAAAGCAAAAAGGAGGCCATAGTAGTTGGTATTAAATTTTTTGGTAAATAGTGTTTAAGAATTAAGAAAATATATAGAAGTATTTAGTAACTAAATTATGAAAGAAGCAAGAGAATCGATCATTGCTATGAAAAAATAGGAAACTGTCAAACTTGCAATAAGGTCCAAAATTTTATTTGCAAACAGATAGAACAACATTGTAGCTACAATGGTAGAACGGGAGTTCCGACTCTTGTTACTACATCTTGATTCAAAGTCCAGTTCTTTGACAGAAAAAAATCGTTGCAGTTTTTGACTTGCAGCAGAGCTCATGTACTGATAAAATACTGTTAAAATTATATAATTTTAGTTTTCGCAAAGAAAAAAAAGATATCCATATCATAAATCTTTATGAAAAATATATATATCACTTCCTCAAGTACAAAATGGATAGTGTCAGAATAAATTAGACTGGTCAGCTAAAAAATTTTGCACAGTAATTTACCAACTTGTATCAATTGCATTTAAGTTCATCTAGTGTGGTCAATCACCCAATGTATTGTGTGTATTCCTATTCATAAATGTAAGACAATAAACACAAAAAGTTATATATAGCTTTTAATTATATGAAGTTTTATAACGTAAAAGTAAAACTTACAAAACATCTAATGTGGCACCAGCAGAATGACCACGGAAAAGGGGAGTTCCGATGCCCATCGGACCGAAATTAGGTTCGATGACAAAATTTACCATTCACTCGTGTTATGATTCGTACTTAAATTTCACCATGGCTTTGAAAATCATGCAGATCAAAAATCCAACGGTAAGAACTCACCCATTGAACCATTTTCAGTCCAATGGGCATCGGAACTACCCTTTTCCCGAATGACCACGAGTCGGTGATTGATATCAACCATCACAGTTTCTTTATTGAGATGGTTCTTTAGAGCATCAATCTAAAATGCAAAATTGGCAGTATTATATATGAATAGAACATTGCAGTCAAGAAGCTCCCTCTCACTAAGCCTTATGGAATCATCAACAAGAAACAAATTGAAATTAAGTTTAACAGAAAATACAGAAAGCATGAATATCTCACAAAAATAAATAAATAAAAAAAGCGGAGAGCCCAAGTTTCATTGAAATAAGAAATAAGTACGAGTATCTCACAAAAGGGTGAATTCCAGCAAACAAATGAAGAAAAAAAAAGGCGAAGAGATAACCTGAAAGTATTAGGCAGCAAGTACTTAGCATCATCCAAAAACTAAAAAAGAAAAAGAAAAAAAAGGAAAGAAATAAACAAAATAAAACAGACAAAGGAACCAGATTGGCAACTGTAGAAGAATGCATCCACCACCCAAGCAAAGTCACAAGTGACATGAAGGAACTCAACTTTCCTCGTACTGATGCAACCTCTCAATTTGTTGCCTTCAAAAAAGAGAGGATTCTGCTTCTTTACAGTTTAGTCACCTATGTTAATGAAACGAGAATTAGTATCTCAGTCTCCTGCAACATTACATGCTACATTTCATAATGGTTCCTTAACCGGCTTTCTTTCATTTTATTTCCTTTGTTAAACTGTGGTTGTCCACTAAATACTAATAGTTCCCCTCACATAGGATGGGGCAACTGAGTCCTTTTTGTCAAGACTGAAGTACAATTTGGTCAATGCAGTCAATCAATTTACAACTGAGGTGAATATAAATTGATGTTCTCCTAACAGAAATCAATTAAATCATATTAGACTACTCAGGTAACTTAATGCTGTTATTGTTCTCCTACTTTTTATCATCATCAATTATAGCCATAATTTTCACTTATCTCTCTTATACACTTGCATGCACACACACGCACACACACACAAATGATCCAAAGAATGCAGATAAGGTATTTTTTTGGCCTGGAATTCTACATTAGCATTAAAAGGAAAAAGCTATAATACCACCATAACTGGTGAGATGAGATGCCTATAAATTAATCCGAGGAAGAATAGCACTGCCACCTGAACTAGTGATTTAAGTACAACAGGAATTTAATAGCTTTTAATAATTCGGCCCAGTAAATATAAGTTCATTTCTGTCCTAAGCTTCTTATCTAAATTGCTTTCTATTACAAATACTTTTTTTTCATAAAAATGGGTTGCTCAAATGAAATATTTTTTACTAAACGGGAATAACAAGAAGTAACTTTTAATTGCATTACAAGGAGAAACAAGATACTGGATATAAGCAAGTTAATCTTTTGAAAACAGAAATGGCATATTAGAAAGTAAAATCTTGATCGGAAAAGAAATATGCCATTTGTAGTTTTCTCACCGAGAACTCTCCTAAATAGAAATAAGTTTTTAGCATAAAGAAAAAGATGGGAAACATTATTTCTACATATAGAGATATCTCAATACCAGCTGAGCAAGTACTAAACCAAAATTTAATCGTCACCCTTATTCTAACTAACTAAATGCCACAGTTCCAAATGTCAAGTTCAAGGAAGAATGGAAGAGAAATTTTTTTATCCCCGAATCTATCAGAAAGCTTTTTACCTTATCACTCAATAAATACTAAATAAGATTTTCTGCATCCATATCTTCAATCTCAACATCTAACTTAAATTGGGCTACAATGTTTGAAGGGAAAAAGGGGGTGATGTTCACCTCATGTTTCCTTCTCTCAAAACATCAATCATGTCGTACATTTTCTTCTCAGCCTTTGATTGAACCTGAATAGAAGTAGCACAACTGTAACATTTTGAACTATTTTTCAGACAGAAGAAAGAAAAGGCATGGCAAGAAGCTTTATTTCTACTTTCTTATTTGTCCACTGCAAGTAAAAGTTTGAAGCCATGGGAAACCACACAAAAACAAGCTTAAATGCACTAAACCATTAGCCAGAATTTAATTAAAAAATTCGAAAAAAAATGGAACTTTATTGATTTACCTTCTTATGAAGAAAAATGGCAGCATCAATGCTCCCTTCAGCATATATTGAGCGACCACAAACATTATGTTGGAATTCAAAAGACACACTGATGAAAGAAACGATTATCTTAAAGAATAACAATAAATTTGAGAAAATCTACAATTGTGATTTAAATGAGAAATTACGTTTCATCTGGTGATGTCAGATTATAAACATGATATGCATGGCCGGACAAGTATTTCTCTGGCACTCCTACTATGTGAATCTGTTCCTCAGGGTCTCGTACCATATGTATCTATTTCACAAGAAAATTAGTAAGTTAATCAACAACTCTATAATAAAGCACAATTATAGAAAAGAAAAGAATGCCACAGTCAACATTAACTTACATTCTACCTCCCTTTCCACTTACCTCATAGGTGTTGTTCTAAGCAAATATTAGTTTGTTGATCTCAAAACAATGTTGTACTAATTCCTTTCAAGAACTTATTTAAGAAACCAACCATTTGAAGATCTGTCCATGTTTGCACAAGAAGAATTAAGTTATGGATGGACGTTTAATTAGAGACAAGTTGAAAATTATACAAGAATGAATTTTCGCCAAATTATAGTAGTCATGGAATTTCCGGATAGTAAATTTAGGGTTAAACACCAGTTGGTCAAATTACCAAAAATTAAACAAAATCAGAAAGCTCAAGAACTTAGTTTTGTAATAGATCAATAGTTACAACAGACTTGGCAATAACTTAATAAAAAACATTAAGTTTATATAAACAATCCCAACAGTTTGTTTGTCCATTAAAATAGTTACAACATTTAACAATTGTGACAATTTATTTTGTACTGCACAATTAACAACAGCTAAGCCAAAATCAGAAGTTTTGCACAAACAATTATAACCAATATATTTATAGTCAGAAGCGGAGCTTTAGGCAAAATTAAGGGAGGGCTATTGAGAGTTGATTACTTGTATCAAGTGGTATAGGGGGGCAATTACACATACCTCAAATATTGACTTAGAAAATGAATACTAATTTTATTACTCTAGAGATTTATGTGGGGGTGGGGGGGGGGCATAGCCCAATTTTTTACAATGAAGCTCCGCCTCTGTGTGTAGTACAATTGTACAAATACAGTTACAACGGTTCAGTAATTGTAGCTATTCAGTTTGTACTAATCGAGTGGTTACAACAGATAAGTAGGATATAGCTTTGTCTGAAATCCACTATCACTTCTGTTTTTTGTTTTTGTTTTTCTTTCTTTATTTGCCTTCTTTGTGTGATTGCTTCAGTTGTTTATTCCAAATTGCTAAGCCAAAAATAGTCCAATTTACGAAGGCTTTTATTAACAACCCCACCTCATTCATATCAAATCTGGCACCCAATTTCTGGAAACAAGCAATTACTGCCTTAGCAGTACCAGATGTATCTAATTTGGTGGTCTGGTGCGACTCCATAACCTACATACAATTATGAAACAAACAAAGTTAAGAAAAATCTATGTTCCAATTCAGTGCCTTAGATTCCTAATGCAAAACATTGTTTAACCTATATATGGTTTCTACTTACCAGACAAAATTGATTGCCCATGTAAATTTCAGAATAAGATAACAAAGTTTCAAAATATGCATATTAGACAATGAGACTAGAGTTTTCAAAAATTCAAGGGAATTTGTCATATTTTGTTGAAATTGCATATTAGAATCTTGGCACCAAAAAACTAGAAATGTCAAGAGAAACAGAAACTCCTAACCAATAAAAGTAAAATTTTCTACCAAAATGTAGAAGATCCCTAGTTTGTACCTCCAACTTATATCCAGCAAATGCCCCAGGAAACTGCTCAGCCATAATCTCCATTGCTGCAAGAAAGGCCACGACCTAAAAAGGAATGTCATATAGAGCATTTAGTAGATCCCCATTATACACATTAGGCCCCAGGTTATAAGCAACAGACAAACTGTTCTTACATAATACATGTAAAAATTGCAAGGCAAGCTTAAAAAAAATGGAACTGATAATTTTATCATTTGCCCACTATTTAAGATGTCATAAATTAATAATAATTACAAATTAGTTTATATCATATTCTCAATTAAGAATGCAACTATACTCAGAAAAAGGACCATAAAGGGAATTAAATAACCTTAATGTTTCCTATGAAATGGAAATGTTAATTTGAGACCCTTGTTCAAGGCAAAACTTTAAAGGAAAAACAACAGGGATATTGAAGCACTGGAGGTGACCTGTTTACCCATCTGAGGTGATATAACAGCGTAGACATTTGATTCACTAACTGTTTTGTAAAGCAACTCACGATCCCCACCTGTTGTACCCATCACAAATGGCACCCCAAATTTGCAGTACGTCTCAGCATTCTCTATCATACAAAGCATGATTAAGTCTCTTGAAAATGAACAAGAAATACATAATGAAAGTAACTGCTTAATGCAAAAGAGTGTCAAATCCAGTACTGACAAGTAAAAACTAACATGCATCAGTGTAAACTACAAAATATATGGAATGTACCACCATATGTATCACACATTCACACTGGTTACAGGAGAAAATTTTACAATCAAGTCATCATGCTGCCAACTAAAGTACTGACATCCCTGTCACTAGATGCTTGCGTAACGGCCCCTACATTGTTTGAAAACTCCAAAATGAAGGACTCCCATACCCACTATTTAGCTTTTTGTATCATTTCTAATTTGTCAATAAAGAGATAAGGCAACACAGAGCAAAGTTTAAACAGTGAAACCAACACGAGTGATCGCCACTTAACTCTACAACGGGAAATATAAAACAGAACTGCAGATTATGTGGATCCAGTGTCATTACCAAACAAAAGAAATTGATTTTCCCCATTTGCTCTACCTTTATTTCTTTACAAACTTATATCAAATAATAGTTAATTCATCAAATATAGGAGTATAGAACTTTAAACTATTATATCAATGAACTTTACAGAACTACCAGCTTACTTCATCAAGATTGATTTTTACATTACCTCACAAATTGATTCACTGTGCAGACCATTTTGCAGCAGAATTCTATCAATATATACATTTGATATATGTCCATACCATTGACAGCATCAGGCGCAGTGTAATCCACTACAACAACATCAGGATACTTTTCCATGACTGATGAAAGAACTTCTTCTCTTTCTGATAGGCCATGAATTCTGATTTCAGTGTCAGCAATTTCTAGGGTATTGCCAGGTTGATCCACATCACTAAAGGATACTGGGACCAGTTCAAGCCCAGCCGAGACAGCAGCCTCTGCCACTGCCTTTCCCATCTTTCCAGTACAACTATTAACCTAACAAAAACAATATTAGCAGCCGAAGAAGTCTATAGCTACCTCGTTTGAAAAGTTGAGTAAAAAAATTATAACTATCAGTGTCAGTTGAAGTTCATAAACCCTAAACCCAGAGAAGACAATGTTTTGTTAAAGTTTCCCAAATAGGTCTCAAATCCTGAAGCTAAAGCGATTTAGCAAGCACAATAGCATTAAAGCTACTGCCAAACTCTACATATTGTAGGCTTGAGCTGAAATTTATATATTAAAAAAATAATAGATTTCTACAAACCACATCTAGTACCAAAAACCAAAAAAATAAATGAAAATAACACTCAAAGGTCCCTAATCAATCGATTTCACAAACAAATTCGGAGTAGATTACCAGTAAGGGAAAGGAAGGTTGTCGAGAACCAGCGGCCGCATCGAGAGAAACATCGACTGTTTCCCTTGTTAGCGCGCTCATCACTAAGCGCGTTCTCTTAGTTCGAGCGAAGCAAAGAGAGCTCCGCCTGTTGTTGAGTCGAGGGAGGAGAAAATAACTGCTAAGAGAGAGCATCTTTCTTCCCCGATAATCCCAAAATCAAAAAGGAGCAGCGAGAGCGAGGACCTTTTTCTTTTTCTTTATTCACTCAGTCGGTGGCTGCCTGTAACGCTGTGGAACCGTATCACGTGCGGACATGAAAAAGTTATTTTCATTTGTACGGTACAATTATTTATTAATGTTTCTAATTTAACATTAATAAATAGTTTTGTGTATCAAAATTCGTACATAGATTTCTCCATAGCTATTGTAATTTTTTTGAGCCGTTGTGATTTCTTTGCGGAGATCTCCGCACAAAAAATATACACAGAGAATACCGATATGTAACGTTGTATGAGGTCAGGGGTTGTCAATCACACTATTTTGATTATTTGATCGTTTATTCGATTTGTATTTTCATTGAGATCGATGAGGAACTTATTGAGAGTAAAATTTTATTTTTGTTAAATTATTAGATTTGAATATTGACAAGTGTTAATCTGACCAAGCTTAAATAAAAGAAAAGAAAGATTATTTATACAAATCAATTAATAAATTGATTCACTAATTCAAAACAGGTATTGTTCATTGATTTGAAGAATTTCATGTATCGAGTTGGAAATCAGAATTGTTCCGTATCAAGTAACCGAACTTTTCTATAACTTATGTTTGAATATTATCCGTTAATTATATTATTGACTTGATCTTAATTGTGTTGGTTGACCTTTAACTTGAGATACGGGCCGATAACTTGAATTATGTAGATTGTCTGGATTAACCTTTGACTTACGAAATGGATTGATGACCTAAATTATTCGAATTGATTGAATTTTTATCACTAGAATTGTGATGCATATGGATAATGAAATTGGATGCATATATATGAGTATAATATGTTAATTAAGTAGCTAGATGGTTATAATATGTTGATAAATATAATTGATCAAATTATGCACAACTGTACATGACGTAAACTAACCCTTTTTGTACGCCAAAAGGGAGGGTTCACACAACCTGAAGGGTTGTGAGTGGAAGATGACTCTGCGGAGTCTCACTTTCTAATGGATTTATGAAATATCCCCCACTTATCATGGTGGACACGGTGTGTGATTTTTATGTGTCTATGCATAATTGTCTAAATCTTAATTGTTTGAAGTATAATTACTTAAGTTGCATGTTTTGATAGATAATTTCTTGAAATATATGTTTTTATAAATAAGAATGAATTATTATTATTTAAAATACTTTGAATGGAACTATATTATTCATTATGCTGTTATAGAGAAACTATATTGTTAAAAAAAACTGGTTATTGAGCTTTGTAAACTGATTCTATTTTATTTCTTTATTATTTTTCTTATTTGTTGGTGATGTAGGTTGCGGGTCATCAGATGGATGCAGAAGATACCGTCTCTGTAGCATCTTGGTTGAGGCATTATAGATTATGGTATCAGAGCATTACATTCCTCAGACTATTCCTAGGTCCCAACTCATTTTCGTTCTGAACAATGATTGATACTAATAGTCGATATCAGTGTCATATTTCAAATTCTGTTTGAACATTTGAGTTATCTCGTTGGACTTTCTTAAATATGAATTTGTACCTCAAGTCAAATTTAATAGTAAACATGATGAGATAGTTATCAATAAAAAAAATGGAATTTATCAATAGGAAGCTTGATAATACAAGATTCGATCAAAGTGAATGAAATATCTAAATTTTCATAATTCTTATTTTGACAGCTCCATTAATCATAGAGCTATAAATCTCATATTTTCATTTTGATTCAATTTGAATAAAATCGTTTATTTATTTTTATGAGAGTGTGCAACAAAAACGTAGTGTATCACAATCCATAAGTCTCATGATTTCTGTTGCACTAAATGTCTTCTTTGATTTATCGATTTGCAAAATAACCTTGAATTTTATAATTTATCTTGTTTGAGTTTTGTGCAGAGATTAAAATGCTAATGAATTAGTGCACAATAACTAAGACTAATGATGAGATACAAGAGCTTAATCAAGACCGCATTAGGCTTAGATTTAGTTAGACTCAAACTTGATCGAATTGGTTAAGATAAATTGAGCTTAAACAACAAAGAAAAATATTTCTTCCCAATGAAACGTTATAACAGTTCAGTAATCGTTATAACAGTTCATCTCAATACTAAAAAATATTCTAAGCCAGAAAAGTTCTCAAAGAAGCTAGAGTGTATTATTGTGTAACGATTCATGAATCGTTGCAACGTTTTATGAAATGTAGAACGATTCAGCTCAATCAGATCCAACAGCTATCATTTCTAAGTCGTTATAATGATTCTCAAATCGTTATAACGGTTTAGGCAGAAAATAGTTTCTTCATCTATTTCAGAAAATCTATTTTTTAAAAGGATCATCTCTCTCACTGAAAAAGAAGACAGATTCACCTAGCTAAATTATTACTCTAAATAGTTTACTAGTCATATACTAAGTGAGAGAGATAAGCTAAGAGATAAAAACACTCAATTAGTCAAATTTTTATTTAAGCTCAATCTAGCTTCTCTCTATTCTCCAACTTGATCATTCGTGATCTTCTTGTAATCTATTTTTGAGCTATTATACTTACTTTTCTTGAGCTGTAGTGCTCACATTTCTTGAGTGTGTTGTCACTCATATTTTTTAGTGTGTTGTCATTCTTGTTATCAATAGACTTGACAGCTCATTTTTGTATAAGCGATCAAGTTCTACAAGTGTAAAACTATTTTTTAGTATTTCGGCTCAACCTCAATTGTTAGAGGTTGAGAGTCTCGGAGACGTGGACATTTTAAGCCGAACTCTGTTACATCTGGTGTTCTTGTTTGATTTTTTCTCTCATTTCTTTGATTGTTATATTCTTGTGAGAATTAAATGGAATTGAATTATCTTTTGATGTCATTACACTTGAACACTAAGCCTCAAATCAGTTTATGCATTTCTACTTTTAATATCATCATTCCTAGGACTATCAATTTCTAATATAATTAATTTTAAATCACTATAATATTTTAAATTTCGAGCATGAAATTTTTAAAGAAAGGGAGAATATAATATTACTTATAAGTTATTTATTTATTTTTGGACTTGTTCATAAAATCTATAATTTAAAGGATAAAATTACTAAGGTAAAAAAATAAAAATAAAATCTAATGCTATGTTGGCGTGGCATGTGCGAAACTCCTGAATGGCCTAATCTATAAGTCGTCTCCCTTCTCTCGTGAATTAAATGAAAAGAAAAGAGAGAGATATCAGAAGGGAGACAGAGGAAACACAAAAGAAAATGAAAGAATAATAACCAAAATCATTAGCGCTTGGTTCTTTCCTTGCTGTTGACTTGTGAACCTCGAAGGAGATTAAAGTTCTTAGCCAATTTTATAAGATCTCTCTTCCGTTAATGAAAGAAAAAAAAAGGATTCTCTTTTGAAAATGAAAAGAAAAAAATAAAAAGTTGAAAAGTGTAGGATCTTTGCCTTTCTTTATTAATCAATGGCAGGATCACTTATCGATGGAGCTAGCTAGATGTTATTTCCTTTGGATGTAAGTGAGAATAAACTGAGTTGTGTGTTTTTTTCGTTAATTACTTTAAGTATTAATCAATTTAATTAACATGTATATCCTAGCTCTCCGAATCAAATTAGAGCATGAGAGAGAACAAAAGGTAATAGAAATAAGAAATTAGATTAAAATCCATTCAAAGTTGTTAAATAATAATAATAATAATTAAATCCGAAACTAAAAGTATTAATCTGACCAAGTTTAAATAAAAGAAAAGAAAGATTATTTATACAAATCAATTAATAAATTGATTCACTAATTCGAACAAGTATCATTCGTTAATTTGAAGAATTTCATGGAAAGAATAAGAACAGATATAACCATCACAGAAATATAAGTATACACATGGAAAGATTATTCATACATATCAATATAAGTATACACATGGAAAGAATAAGAACAGACATAACCATCACAGAAATAGAGATATATTTAATCCTAATTGGACAAAAAAAAATTATTTTAGAGGTCTCGATGGTTGGTTTTATAAGCTGAAAAGTCAACATGTGTCATAAAGTCAAGCTCAAAATAATGAATCACGAAAAGATGTTTATTATACATAAAATTTCTCTCAATCGTTGCAATGGTTACCATAACTATTACAACGGATTAAATCAAATCAGTTCAAAAAGTCTCTGAGAAGTTCCAGAAAAAATCATATACAATCCGTTGTAACGAGATTTAATGAGCCAGTTCCAGAAAAAAATCATTTCAATTTGAATATTTACCCCTCCAAATTTAAAAATTGAGTATTTATCCCTCAAAATGTTAAAATTTTGGATATTTACCCAAAATTATTATTATCCTTATAGAAATTAAATTATAATTAATTAAAATTATAATAGGATAAAAATACCCTTCATTTTATTCCCGTTATTTACTTAAATCTATAATAGTCTCTTTAAATAGTCTTGTCATTTATTTTCTCATGGATTTTACGAGCTCGAAAAGGGATAATCAGCAACTTTCGGCACAACCATTAGCCTTCCTGAAAGACTAATCGAGCTCCAACAGGCTCCCAAAGACACATGTGTCTGGATCTTCTAGATCTTGACCGTGAAGAAAAAAGTATGTGTTTGTTGAGAGTTTTAGATTTGATAGGTGGAGGAAATTAAACTTGATCAGATGGTAAAGATAAAATTAACGTTTCTTAATTTGATAGCTCTCAACAAAATTGAGGCGAGTTTGTTGACTGATGGAGGGATATTTTTATTCTTTTATAATTTTAATTAATTATTAATTTGATTTTTATCAGGATAATAGTAGTTTTGGTTAAATATCTAAAATTTTGATATTTTAAGGGATAAATATTTAATTTTTAAATTTAAAAGGATAAATATCCAAATTGGAATGTGTTGAGGGCTATATACTCAATTTTGCCTAATATTTATTAGGATGGGGATCACTTGACAATGGGTTATTTTGACAATCTTGACAATAAATTTTCAAATAAATACTAAAATAATCTTAAAAATAGAAAAAACTTTATGAATATGTTCTTCTACTTATAGATTGATGTTACTTCAAATTTCATGCAATTTTATTATCGTTTGATATTTAATCAATGGTCATTAAAAATTTATACAATTCGTTACGGTTATAATTTGAATCAATGGTCTTTGATGGACTATCAAACGATAATGAAATTACATAAAAATTTGAATCACCATCAATTTATAGGTAGAAGAACATGCCCATAATTTTTTTTCTATTTTTAAATTTTTTTCATATTTATTTGAAAATTCATTGTCAAGATTGTCAAGATAGTCATATATTTTTATTATGAATTTATAGTATGATATGTACTTATATTATTATATCAAATAGTGTGAATATTTTGTCATTAATTATTTAAATATTTTTTTATAAAATTTAGTATAAAATATCATAAGAAGTATCATTAACTATTAAATTAGACTTAACGAGATTTAATGAGCCAGTTCGATTAGCTCGTCAATTTTTGACTCATAAGTAATTAACGAGTCAGTTCGACTCGTTAAGCTAGTGAGTTATGAATTTGACCTAGCTCGGCTCAGCTCATTTTCAACTCTATACACGCATACAATAAAATGGTGTATATATATGTATAGTACGTACGTACATAACACATATGAAAAATTGCTAACCAAATATAATAAATAGTACGTACTATATATATTTTTTGAATTTCTTTACAAAGTTTGAATCATATGTTTTCGTAAATAGACAAATATTGTCATATGTAAATATACGATTCATTTTACGTTTCAATACTAATGTCAACACGGACGAATCCATGTACAGTCAGGAGGGGCAGTTGATCTCTTAGAAAATAAATTTCTGTAAATATTTCTATAATAGAAATAATATATATTTTTAGAAAAAAAAAATATATTCATTTTGTGTCCCTTTGGACCAAAGTCTGAATCTCCCTTACTGTAGAAAAACTCAGTTCGTATATTGTTTGTGGTCATTCAGAATCGACTCGAATGTGATTCACTCATTAGGCTCTTAGTTAATGAGTCAAGTTTGAGTTAGATCTGACTAAATTCATTAAACTATTAATATTTATTATTTATATTATTTTGTTATAATTTTTTAGTATATTATATATATAAGTTATAATTTTCATATATATAAAATTATATGATTTATTATTAATTATTAAATGAGTTGTTAGCGAATTAATTTTAAATTAATATTTTTAGTTCGTTAAATTCATAAGTCGATCCTATATTTAATCTGACTCGATTCAACTCAGCTCAGCTCGTTTACAGTACTAACTTTAAATCAATACTAGGATGGACTGAATGACATGAATTCGTTGGTGATTGAATCCGAAGCCAACACTTACGGAAGAGAAAATTAACAGTTGCTTAATATAATATTACATTCAAATGAAAAATTTAAGATTGCTAGAAAAATCTTAGTCTACAAATACATTTGACATCACCTTATCCAAATCTAATTTGCGCCAATAAGAGTCCGTTGCCTTTTTTGATTGAGAAAATTGGTGGGTCAAGACCGAAATCCACACGTGTACAATAGTCATGGAAGGATTAAATAATATATTATATTGACAAATCAAATCTTTAATTAATAATGGATGAAGGATGGTCCAAGCAAGTAATTTAAGTTGCTAATTAGTCGCCTTATGAAGATTCAACCATAACTTCTATGTTGAGCGGTTCGGTAGACGGCCAAATGAAAAGTGGATTGGATTTCAAATCAATTTTACCACAAAAATAGTAGCGGGGATCGGTTGACAATGGGTTATTTTGACATTCTTGACAATAAACCTCTAAATAAATTTTTTTTATAGATGTGATTTTCTACCTATGGATTGATGGTCATTCAAATTTCATATAATTTATTATCGTTTGATAGTCTATTAAAGATTATCAAATTTTCATGTAATTTATAACGGTTTCAATTTAACGGTCTTTGATAGACTATCAAACGATAATGAAATTGAATGAAATTTAAAAGAACATCAATCCATGGGTAGAATAACACATCTATAATTTTTTTCCATTTTAAATTTTTTTTTAAATTTTTTTAGAAGTCCATTGTTAATGTTGTCAAAATAACCCATTGTCAACCAATCCCTTCTCAAAATAGAATCCGATAGATTTTGATCAATGGTTTAGTATTTGAACATTAACATTGAAAATTCTCGTATATACATTTCATGATATAGTCAAATATAATTAAGACAAAAATTGATTTATATATAAATTCATAGTACTTTTACATAAAACTTCAAGAAATAAGAAATACATAATTTGTCTCAAATTCATTAATTCGTTTACAAGTTTACAAGAGAAGAAAAGGAAAATATTCAAAGTGAACGAGAGATTTGGAAATAAAGGAAATATAAAACTGCATCAAAGACCAAAAGCTATATTTTTTTAATACATTTACCATTGAATTTTAATTAATATTCGTTTAATTTGATTATAAACGATTATATTACGTAATACTATTCTCAACTAATCAAATTGAAAAAAGATACTCATATCTCGATTTTTTTGGGTATCTACCTTAGTTCATATAGTCATATTCGTTATATTTCTGACATAAATACATAATCTTATATACTTATTGATATAATTAATGTTACATCTCCATACAAGTTGCTAAGCAAAAAATGACCACGAAAATCAGAAAAATCTAAGAAGCGATTAGATAACACTGACATTACAGTCCAAACACGTTTTGAGGCAAAGCCATACCCGATAGTTGAATTGTGACATTGGAATTATTCATGTTGACTACCCTTATTTCGGGGGACAAGAAGTGGGTTTCCGATACGGCAGGAGACAAGCCGAGTCTAGCTTAATCAAATTTGTGCTCGGTTCATTAGTTTAATAAGTTGAGCCGACTTGACTGATTAAATAGTTCTGAGTCAAAACCTTTGATTTCAGATTATCTCATTAAGATAATGAGCTAAACGAGTTGGCTCGTTAAGATTTATTTAATAGTTAATAATATTTTTTTATAATATTTTATATCAAAATTTATTAAAATAAAATAACTATTAAAAATATATTTCTCACAAATTTAGTAAAATAATTTAAATACATATCATATTATAAACTACTTACTATACTAAAAATTTATAATAAAAATAATAAATATTAATAGTTTATCGAGCCTAACGAGCCGAGTCAGACAAAACTCAAGTTCTGCTCATTAACTCAACGAATTTAACGAGCTGACTCGTTAACAACTTGATCCATTAACGAACGAGCTAAAAACGAATCGATTCTAAATGAATCATGAACAAATCACCTGTCACAAGATTTGTGCATTTGACTATAAGTGTACTATGATAAAACAATTCAAAATCCGACGCAGCATTACATTTATTGGGCGCTTTTCTTTTTGAAGTGGATAATTGGCGCTTTTATTACTTGAAATAAAAACATGTAGAGGAAAAAAATTATAAATTCATAACTCTTTCCAAAATGAGTCTCCTCAAGTGTTGACTAATAAATTTATAGCAGTATGCCTTGTACTATTGTACAAATGATAATTATTTAGACCTTAATTTAGAGAAGTGCATATATTCTTCCATACTAATTAAAAATCATTCACTACATACGGGAGCATCCATATGCATGTCGCACAAAATTGAACTCTAAATCGATCTCTTCATTTGACCTTCATCTTAACTAGAGCTGCAACTCAAACTTCGTCATGACAATATAATTTTTAAATAAATAATTAATAATGTAAAATTTTAAATGTATTTAATAAAATTTTAGATTAAAATATTTAGACATATTTTTTTAAATGCTAAGTAATAATGATAATTATAATAATAAATAGTATAATTAAACACATAATAATTTATAAATAATTATATAAAAAAGTTGAATAAATATATTGCACATATTATTTTAAATGAGGAGAGAGAAATTATTTTATACGAACCATTTGATTCAAAAATATGAAAAGATTAAAATAAGAGCGATGCTGCCATGGATCAGATTTTTTTTTGAAAATTTATTCGGATTAATCAGAACCCTTTATTTCTAAAAGGGCAAAACTGGTATAGTATTTCTTTGTTAAGTCTTTGTTAGTGACTGAGTGTTATCGTTATAGTTTCTCTCCTTTCAAACTTCCTGTGAACGAACGTGAATAAACCTTCATCGAAAAAACATCAGCGTGGCGGTGGCGAATTCGCGCGAAGATAACCCGAAAAAGAATCTGCACGACGGTGAATTTCGCGATCAAAAGTACCTGGCGCCAAGTGCTCAATTTTGGATTTCCTTCTCAGAAATAGTTTGAACTCGAACTGTCTCCTCTAAAGCGAAAGGTTTTGGATAGCTGACAAGGAGTCTTTCTGCAGCACCAAACAAATCCATGGTCTGTGAGGGGGAGGCGCGGAATGATGCGATCGAGAATGAAGGAGGCAGCGAGAGCCTAGAGACAAAATATCTTGTGATTTGAAGAAGATGGGAGAAGAGATTGTTAATGAAAAGACGACACAAGAAAAATGAAGAGATGCGTAGTAATCGAAATAAAGAGACGATTGATTGTGAAATGACAATTATTTCCTTCTACTTATGTCAGTTAGATTTTAACGTGAAATGAGAAATGTGTTGTACAATTACAGTCATCCAATTTATATAAAATGAACGGTTGTTATTTAGTATGATCCATAGTAGAATTAGTCATTAATATTAATAGTAAAAAATGATGATGTGGCATATTTAAAAAGTTTAAAAACTTTTTTTTATGTATTATGAATTGGAAGTTGGTAGCTCTCCACGATTGACCAATTTGAGAAATCATACATCATACATGCATGCGCGCGCGCGAACAATTTGAATTAGCAAATTTTAGTTTGGATTTGACAAAAAAGAACCAACGTTCCTCCAAGGGCGATGATGCTTATGTGGCTACACATCAGTTTGATGTAGAAAGCAAAAATATACAGATGTACTATCCATTGTTTCGGTAGCTTTCAAATTTCTTTTTGTTGATTAGTTATTGTCTTTTGAAAAGAAAATGCTGGGAAAAAAAATGATGTTTTCACATGTTAATTGCTCACGTGATGGACAATTGTAAATAACATAGCAAGCAATTATGATCACATGCATTATTTTGCAATTTACATACACTAGGCAAGCAAGTAGCCATCACATATGTAATAAATGTATCAAATGTATCATCTAGTTAAGGTTGTAAACGAATCAAACCGAGTTGACTGGTTAACTATTTCTGAGCTAAAAGTTTTGGCTTGATATAAGCTCATTAAGTTAATGAACTAACTAAATTATTTCGTTAAAACTCATTTAATAGTAATAATATTTTTATAATATTTTATATTAAAATTTATAAAATGTTAATTAAATAATTAATAATAATATATTTCACATAAATTTAATATGATAATTTTTGGTGTAACTAGAGAAGGGAGATTAAAGAGTAAAAAAATATGATTGTTGATTAACAAATTAACAATACTCCTAATTCACGGCATAATTTGCCTAGATAAAAAAAATGCTTTTATTACTCTGTCGTAATTACCTTCTGTGTCTCTCTGCTTTTTCTATTTTTTACTTGTACCAAATAGAAATAAAAAATATTATCATTTATTAACCTCTTACACTTCGTCTCTATTTTCATTTTCAGGAAGAAATACATTTGAGCCATATTACAAGCCTTAATTAGTAATTACTCAGACTCTCTGTTTAGATGAAGAAAAACTTATAAAAGCACACGAATAATGATAAATTGTTTTTGTCCTTCAAATCATTTTAACATCCAATTATCCACCATACACAATATTTTTTCTCAAGTACAATCCGTAGTTTTCAAACTATAAAGTGTTATTAAATGCGAATTCATCAAAATTTGAATTTGGGAATTGCTGACACATGAATGAAAATGCAAGATGATGTCCTAGAGGCAAAAATGCCCTGTATAGAGCTATTATTATTGATCTATTTTCATCAAGAGACCAACGATTAATTATACATTAGAACACTATTCTAATTTTACAGAATTCATGATCATATGAACAGTGAAAAACCAAATAATTATCCATAACTATTCAAAATTTTATTTTATTTAATTATTTTTAAAACATTGATTTGATGTGCTGATTTTTTTTTTTACTTTTGAAGGTCTTTGTTACATTTATTGCCAAAAAATATTCAGACAGACCAAGTCCAAATTGGAAACTGATGACTCAATTTTCACAGAGATATATTAGAAAAATGGGACTAATAGTTAATTCGAAGAAATAAGAAAGGCAAGTTCAACTTCTATAAGTTAACAACGACGTCTACTGTCTTCCCATTGGCTGTCATTGCCTTTTCTTTTCTTTCAAATTAATCAGAATTATGTAGTCCTATTTCACAATTTATGTTGGCAGAAACAGCTACAGTTTAAATTTCCATCCGCCTTAGGTAAGCTTCAGACTTCAAAATGGCATGCTTGACTTGGTAATAGATGCTTGTCTTTTTCATGTCTCAACGTACTCTAGTGCGGTTCTAAATATTCAATAAACTATATTATTTAAAATTTTAAATATATTACGAAAATACTATCTTGAGATTTGGTGAACTGAATTTGAGTTCAGAGCAAATGTTCAAATAGATTTAGCAAGATTGAGCCCTCTCAACAGTGGTAACTGGTTTTGAGGGAGAAGAAAGCTGCTTTCCATAGTCGAGTTTTTAAAGAGAGAATAAATCAGCTACTTTTAAATAGCTGATGCAAAAAGGCATAGAAGCAGGGTTCTAGCTGAAACTGTTGCAATGGTTTAAACTGTTGTAACGGTTTCATCTATAAAGGTATAATTTAAATGTGCAACACTTCTAATAGTTATGATGGCTGTTTAACTTTTATGACAGTCTAAAAAGGAATTATTGTCATGACAATTCGAACATCTGAATTAGAATCTTTTTGGATTTTATTAGAACCATTATAAATTTATAACAACTTTAAACCGTTATCTAATTATTTTCTTCCTTAATTTTAGTTGAAAACCGTTGTTCTGGTTTTAACCATTGTACAATAGTTTCTTCTAATTTTTTTGCCTTTTAATCTCTCAAACTATTAGAACGTTGCATCAACCATTGCAACAGTTATAAATCGTTATGTAACAGTTTTGATTTTTCTTCCTTTTTTTGCATTTATCTCAGATTTATTTCAACAAAAAATCTAAAAGCCAATTAATCTATTATATAAATACTTCTCTTGATTTGTTTTGCTTGTGAAACTCTTCATGTTCTTTTAAACGGTCATATTTTTTGATGTGAAACTCTGATCACGATCTACTATATGATAATGGAAAGCTCGCAATGAGATTTGATAGATTTTCCTATGCATATCAGAATATTATTTTTAGGTCAAAAAATATCATTCGGTACCTCAAAACTCCACCTGAAATTTCTCAACAAGAAAATGATAAAATTCCAAATTAATTCTTTCACAAATTGCTAAACAAAACAAATAGGAAATTGCTTGTGATAGATCTTTAAAGCCCTAGGATGGTGGTATTGAAATGTCAAGATAGTGCAAGAATGTAAAGAATCTAAGGTAGAAATGTATAAATCGGTTTGGGGCTTAATGTTCAAGTGTAATGACAGCGGAATATAATTTAAATCAATTCAATTCTCACAAGAATATAGCAATAAAAAAATATGATAAAAGAAAAATAAAGATAAAATAAAAACACAAGTTGTAACGGAGTTCGGCTTTAACAATGCCTACGTCTCCGGGACCCTCAACCTCTAACAATTAAGGTTGAGCCGATATATTAAAAAGGGTTTTTACACTTGTAGAACTTGGTCCCTTACAAAAATGGGTTGCCAAGCCTATCGGTAACATGAGTGACAACACACTCAAAATAATAAGTGAGCACTACAGCTCAAAAAGAAGTTGAGCACAATAGCTCAATAGAATGTTGAGAAGAAGATCACGAAGGATCAAGTTGGGAGAATAGAGAGAAGATAGATTGAGCTTGAACAAAGATTTAGCTAATTGAGTGTATCAATATCTTGAGTTATCTCTCTCTCTTGAATATGGCTAGTAAGCTCTTTAAAGTAATGATTTAGCTAGATGGATCAACATTATTTCTTGAGAGAGATAATCCTTTAAAATAGATCTTCTGAAACAGTTGAAGAAACTATTTTTCGACCTGAACTGTTATAACGATTTACGAATCGTTATAACGATTTAGAAAGAATAGCCGTTGGATCAACTGAGCTGAAACGTTACAATGATTTATCAAATCGTTATACATTTCATGAATCGTTGTAATGATTACAAAATCGTTATACGTTTCATAAATCGTTGTAACGATTACTGAATCGTTACATAACGATACACTCTGATTTCTTTGAGAATATTTCTGCCTTAGAATATTTTTGAGTATTGAGATGAACCGTTATAACGATTACTAAACCGTTATAACGATTCTCTGGGCAGAAATATTTTTCTTGTTGTTTAAGCTCAATTTATCTTGACCAATTCAACCCAGTTTGAGTCTAACTAAACATAAGTCTGACGCAGTCTTGATTAAGCACTTGTATCCTAGAACTAGTCTCGGTTTTTGTGCACTAGTTAATTTACATATTAATCTATGCACAAAACTCAAACAAGACAAATTATAAAATTCAAGATTGTTTTGCAAATCGATAAATAAAAAAAGATGTTAAGTGTAACAGCTTGCAACAACAATAACTATAATTATAACGTAACAATTTTGATGTAATAATCATGCATATTAATTGGTATTGATGTTGATGTTAATGTTTTATCATACATTATCAAACCTCATTGAAAATTTTCTGATTCTGCTCTTATTAGTTAAAGCGAGTTGTTGTTTAATTAATCATGGAAAAACATAGCATCTCAATTGGACACTATATTCACTAGAGTTGTAATTTGGATTTCGCCCCCACAAGGTAGTTCTCGATAAATAATTAGAAAAAAAATTTTACGTTAAAAGAAATTTGAGCACAATTTTTTATATGCTAAAAAGATGTATAAGAATAATACTTAAAAGTTAGATCATTTTAAGAGTATACCCATCTATTTTAAATGAGGAAACAGAAAAATTATATATAAATCATTAGATTTAAGTAGATGAAAATTTTTAAAAAAAATCATTAATGTAAAAAAGTGATGATATGATATACTTGAAACTTTAAATTTTTTAATCCTGCATTAAGAATTGTTAGCTAGCTTAAAGCAGGACACTATTATTATTTTAATTTAAATCACCCTGTCTAACAAAAAAAATGGATTTATTTATAATCTTCCTGCTACAAATGCCAGCTGTCAATAACTATATATTTATCTAAATTTAGGTCCAACAACTACAACGTCATAATTTGTAAACAGAATAATAATATTTAAATGAGAGATGATATATAAATACTAATAAGTTAATATTCATATGAATAATTTTATTATGTAACTCATGCCATATAATATCATCATTATATAGGGCAGAATTAGGGGTATCAATTTTTGACCTGATCTGACGGGTTAACCCGATCTGTTCCGAACCCGACCTGACCCGATATGACCCAAAAACAAATGGGTCGGATATGAGTTTAATTTTTTTTGGCCCGAATCGGGTCGGGTCGGGTTCGGATCAACCTGACCCGACCCGATTAATTATATTTTTTGAAGTAATTTTGTGATTTAGTACTAATTAAAGCTTAACTATACACTAATTAAGATTAATTATAAATTAATTAATATTTTATTACTTAAAATTATATAAAAATATTTAATAAGTATTTAATTATTTTACATGAGTCGGGTCGGATATGGATCAAGATTTTTTGATCCAAATTTAATTAAGTTGGATTCAAATCGGATAAAAAAAATAATATGACCCGACCCATTAACACTCCTAAGCAGAACTGAAAACTGGAGTATTCTTTGAGTAATTCAGTAATAAAATCAAGATTTTTGGTGTCTGTCACATGTCCCTCCTAATTCTTCAATTATAATAACATCACTATCATCATACATCTTAAATAAATTATTATTCATATTGATTGAAAATAAAAAATAATATAAAAGAAGTTAAAATTATTAATATATAATATTTAATGAGTTAGACTACAATGCTTTGTGTAGCACGGATGATCCATGTGCTATAAATTTTTTATTTATTTTTAAAGTTCAAAATGATTTGATCCGTCAATCAAATGATTTTCATATAAAAATTTAGTTGTAGATTTAATTTCATATTTTTTTATTTTTTATTTTTACTTTTAGATAGTTAAAATATCACTTATTTAACTATTATGAGTCATTCAAAATAAATAATTTTATAACTATCTAAAAAATAAAAAGAATAAAAAATAAAAAATTAATTCCGTAACTAAATTTTTATATAGATCATTTAAATTTTAAAAATAAAAAAAATAATTTATAGCATATGGACTACGCGTTGCAACTTAGACAGCCTCCTTTTTTATATAATTAATAAAATCTGTGTTTAACTGTTTATCGACATAATATTTCATTATTTGAATTATCATTAAATACGGACGCTAGACGACACCTAAGCTTACAAAAGAGCCAGACTAGGTGAACTACCATCCAAAATTTCCGTGAGCAACCTGATATTTTTAGTTTGAACAATAACTGCCGCAGTTCAATAAAATAGACTTTTTTTGTCGAAAGTCCGACCTCAACAGTTCCGATGGATGCTCTGTATTCTGCACTTAATAAAGCTCCCAATTTAACGGCGATTTTTTTATTTATTTCGAAAGTACGAGAAATCATGCATCTGCTGTATCACGAAACTGCTTTAAGGCGGTCATCCTGGTGGAGCCCACTGTCAGTAAGATGCTACAGAGAACAGTTGTATCCTAACTGGAAACAGCAGTTCAGGCGACTTCAAATTCAAGCGGGACTGTGTATTTTGCCTCCATATCGGACTGCGTATACCGACAAAATACCGTATATGTGACATGTCTGAGCCGCATTTTTTATTTTATTATTTGCTTCAGAGTTCAGACCCTTTGGTAGCATGAACCATCGAGAGCCTACCGTCTATAAATATACTGCTCCCACCACGCTTAGAGCTCTTTATGTTTAGCTCTGATCTCTGATCATCAGATTCCCCTAAAAGGGAATCAGAGATTCGAGTACAAAGATGGCCGGAATTTGCAGTGTGCTCTGCATTGCTTCCTTCCTCCTTTCTTTCTTTGTATCAGGTAAACAATATAGAGTCATTTAAGTTCACATTTACTTCCAAATTCCACTGTTTTCTCTTTCGAATTATGCCTATCATTCCTGAGTGTTCACCGTTCTACAAGCGTCCATTGTTTTTCCTTTTTCTCATTTGATTTATGAGAAAATTACTCAATTTCCCACATTTTCTTCTTGCATGTATAGGTGCTTTCTCCGCAAGCTTCACCTTCACAAATAACTGCGGATACACTGTATGGCCAGGTCTTCTATCTGGCGCTGGCACATCCCAACTCGAAACAACTGGCTTTGTGCTCAGTCAAGGAGAATCTCGTACCATCACGGCCCCACAAGCCTGGTCAGGCAGGTTCTGGGGCCGCACGCTCTGCACAATGAACTCCACCACTGGTCAATTCACATGCGGCACAGGTGATTGCGGCTCTGGCTCTGTGGAGTGCTCTGGCAGTGGGGCCACACCACCAGCTACACTGGCGGAATTTACATTGGATGGATCCGGTGGCATGGATTTCTATGATGTTAGCCTTGTGGACGGTTACAATTTGCCGCTTTTGATCGTGCCCCAGGGGGGCACCGGCACATGCAGTGCAACAGGCTGCTTAGTTGATTTAAATTCTGCTTGCCCAAACAGCTTGAAAGTGGTTCAAGGTAATGGTTTCCATTAGGCTTCAGTATTTATTTTACATTTTCATGATCCTATTATTATCAGTAATTTTCCATGACAGATTGATGTTAATAGTTTATTAAAACACTGGAATAGCTTGAAAACATCATTGAATTTTTTTTTTTCAAACAAACAAATTTAATTGGTTTCTATGTAAATTCTTGCTTGTGACCGAGACAACATTCAAATCCTTTTTGTGCTTTGCAGACACAACTGAAGGATCAGAAAGTGTAGCATGCAAAAGCGCCTGCGAGGCATTTGATACGCCACAGTTCTGCTGTAGCGGCGAGTATGGAACCCCCAATACATGCCAACCCTCTTCATATTCACAATTTTTCAAAAATGCTTGCCCCCGTGCATATAGCTATGCTTACGATGATGCCACATCGACATTCACCTGTACCGATGCGAGTTATATCATCACCTTCTGCCCCAGTACCACAAGGTATGAATGCTTGATAACTGCTTGATCAGTTCATTATGATATGATACATATGTACATGCAAATTTATTATTTTTGTTGGGTTTCTGCAAAATTTTCACTTTGCATATACTTTTATAGTGAGAAATCATCTGGTGGAGATAACCCGGAGGCTGTGCCTTTAGTCAACAACACTATGGTAAATCTAGGTGGGAACCAGGTCAACAGCGCCTCTGAGACACTTACACGTGTCCCTCTACATCATTTCTTTGTTACAGTTCTCCCTTTCTTTGTCATGTTTCTTCTCCGTCTCCTTTGATCAGATTATCAGAATGATGCAGCAAGTGTGATGCAAAGTGTTCTTCGCACGATTCTTTAACACCGAGAGATTAGAGAGCTCTGGAGCAGGAGAAATTGATTTGCCTGGGGTTTTTTCTTTTGAACGTTTTTCCTTTCATTTTTGTACTGATTGATTAGCTTAGTTCTTACAGAATCTCTTTTCGTGGCTCATCTTTTTTTTCCCTTGATTAACTGATTATATAATCAGGGCCAGTCATAATAGGAAATTATATTACTCCATTTGTTTGGAAAAATACTGCCCAATGCACTCTTTTTCTTTGTCAAGCAAAGCGCGGAAATATAATTTCCTATTATAAATAGAGCTCTCTGAATCTTAAGAAAGGATAAGGTGTCCTCCGAAATTTGGTTGCTTTTTATTAGTTCTTAAGTTGTTTAGCTTGTTAGGAGTTTTCTTGTGGTCGGAAATTAAAGTTAGACGACTGTTCATTTCTATGTTGCTTATGGACCACTTTATAGTTCATAGATACACAATCATTTTATATGACAATTTTTAAAACTTTGAGGACTCTTATTAATGGAGTTAGCGTGTGCCATGAGAGATATATACGCAAGTTCTTGTCGACATAATATTTAAATTAGATGAGGATAAAAGCCGCTATCAGTATAATTTTTTTCCTCATTTAGACGTTGATAATTTTGTCGGAATTCATTTAATATTTATTTTTGCATTGCAAGTGCGAACAAAACCATGGCAATTATAACCTGTACTGTTACATTAAAATGTTATGCTGTCCTATTGTGGAAAAGAGGTCGCTATATGTTCCGACACAGGCACACAGCACCAGCATATTCTGACAAGCAAACTTCCCATTTAAATGAAAGAGATCAAAAGCAAACTTCCCTTCTAAGTCTATGTGAGTTTAAAATCATGTTAAATTAATTCTCTCTCTATATATAGAATAAAATTAACATGCTCCTAAAAATATAAAATCGCTTCATGATTCTAACTCAAAAGGTACATCATTGATCTCCAAATTTTGATTTATCACTCTTATTAAATTTTTCATATGAAAATATTAAAGGATACAAAAAATTAGAGCGGTTCAAATTTTCTTAAGTCAATTTTTTTAATTTTTAAAAATTAGTTCTAAAAAAATAATAATAATAATTTATTCAATGTTTGTACATTAGTTCTAAAATTTAAAAACAAGAGACTTAGAAAATTCAAAATATTTCAAATTTTTATATCCCACAAGATTTCAATATGAAGAATTTAATGAGAGTGATAAATCAAAATTTAGAGATGATTTGATATATTTTTTTAGTTAGAATCATAAATGAATTTTGTTTTCATAGTAACACGCTAGTTTTACTCTCTCTCTATATATATAAAATTGTCAAAAAAAGTAGTTAATGAGATAATGACTACCATAAGTAAAATTTGAGTTTATATTTCATGTCTAGAAATTTTATCTACTGTTAAATTATCTTTATATGCATCATTTTTAGTTTAAAGTGATGAATGGTTTATTTAAGTAGTTTCAAATCATAAAAAATATAAATAATTTAAAATTTTAATTACTTTTTAGTCAGTTCAGGTACCGGGTCATTTTGGGTTTCAATTCGTATCAGCTTGGGTCGGGTATCAGGTCATTCAATATCTGATCATTTCGGATTTTGGATCATATCAGATCAGGTCGGTTGTTGGGTCATCCAGTGTCAGAACACTTCGGATCGGGTGAGATTGTCTTTCTGGTCATTTAAAATTTTGAGTTGTATCAGATGCGAATGGGTCAGACGAGTTTGTTGGATCGGATCGATTCTGCCGTATTTCAAAGCCATACTCGATTGAAGAGAAATGAGTTGGCAAAACAAAAAAGATATGAAAAATACATCAGTAAAACAGTATATCACGAGTCAAATCTCGGTGGTTATGCGATCATTATCTGCTGTGTAAAACATTTTCGTCCTAGAGTAGGTGTCATATATTTTAATTATATGGACCAACTTCTCATTGTTGAATGAATTTATTAATACGAAACCAAAAATGAATGTTAGCTTCACCTACAATTTTGTTTGGTGGATAACTAGTTTTTGGTTTAATAATCCCTGTGTGGAATATCGCAAATTCGAAATCTGGATAAGCAATTCTTTATTACGGACGATTAAAAATGATTAGCTTACAAAAGATGATACCCAAATGCATTGAACTATGAATATGACGAAAGTTGGTTATGTTATTTTAGAATTAGAAACCCTCAAGAGTATAAAAAGAATAATTTTAGTAGTTGAGAATGAGAGTGAATTCTATCCTTACTAAAAAAAAAAATGTTTGGTGCATTACGACAGAGTATAAGGTCTAACCTACACATCTCTAACCTTTAGACCATAATTGAGCTTCGAAGAACGTAAGTCACCGCAAGCCAATTCCTAGAAAGAAAAAGAGTCAACTTTGTAACACCAAGAGAAAAGCGCAGAAGCAATTCTTTTTTTTTTTCTTCTCCTCTCTTTTTCTCTCTTATAATAGAGGAGAGTGACTTTCAACTACTGGTCAACTAGTAGGGAAGGCTCAGTCTTGTAGATTCCTGTTTCATTTTCTCATCCAGCGCTGCCAAAAAGCACTTTTGGTTTCCAAATCATTTATGATTTATCTTGATCGTTTATAACCATAAAATTGCCACTTGGAGAGCTTTTGGATTACATGGCGAGCACTTTTCAAGGACTTGTAATGGATTTTTAAACCACCCTGTATGGTGCTTATATTTTGGACATTTTTCTTCCTGAAACAAAATTGATTAAGCCCGATTTAACCATTCTAACGTGACGAGATAATAACACATTTAAAGAAAAAAAAAGAAAAAAAAAAGACAACATTATTACCTGTAATTTAACACTAAAGATAGATGACTCACGAATTAAAAAAAATAAATGTGTGAGAGGCCATACAAGCTCTGCTAAACGTAAGAATTCCTATTTATTACCAGCATGTAAGAATATAAGCAAAAGCATTGTAAAAGAATTTTAAGAATAATCAGCCTAAATTTTCATGGACATAATAATTTGAAATTCGAAAATTGCTCCAGTGACGACAATGAATGTGCAAAACTCTCCCTTACCAATCATATGATGCCCATTTGTCTAGATACTATACAGATTCCCAATGTCTATAGTAAAAAGTGAAAGGACCGAGTTGACTGGGACATTATAGAACCCAAATTCAGATTCATGTAAGTTTTTGCAGAAAAAATGGTAGAATAAGTGAGATAACCATACAAATTATGCTCATTATATCAAAGTAAACCAATCATTAGTTATGAAAAGTGTAAATTTTACAAATGGCACTACCTTATCGGGAATAAACACTTTCCGGCCTCTTTGTTGATATAACAGTCTCAATCAAGAGTGAATCAACCACAAGCATGGAATCTCAAACTTTGTGGACTCACAAAAGATGGTGTAAGCTTCTGTCCTCGGCTCCACTGTTTTGCTTGTAGATACAGCTTGGAGTTTATATATATGCATCACCTGTGACCATGAAAACAATATAAAAGAAATAATACTTCATGATTTATGAATTATTCTTGTGTACTATCTGCAAATTATTGAACAATAACAGTAATTGAACAATTAACATCCTTCATCATCCATGATATGATATGATGTAACAAATAACAGAATCTTTTATCTGCACAATTTTTAAACTAGGCTATTCATTTTCATTTTAAATGACCAGGAAAACATGCATAAGTTATCGCAGACAACAACTAAGCAGTGTAACTTGTTAGTTGGTATAGACATGACATGACTGAGACCAAGTTTAAGTTGGCCTCTTTTGTGTCCAAATGTAGCATTAATATTTTAAGACATATAATCATCAAACCCAATTGAATCCAGAACAAACCAAAACACATGCTTACATATAGATTATGCTAAACTGATATCAGATCCACTAGTGTAATAGAGAATTTGCTTTATTGGAGCATTTTGATACCAGAGCTATCAGGTTTGCTCACTTTATTTGTGAGTATTTCTTTGCAAGAGATTGAAGGAAACACATGAGGGATCCCTTGGCTCGATTTAAAGCAGCCGCAGCATCACCTTGACCTTCTTGGATCAACTGAGTTTTCCTTACAAGTCTTCTTAGTTCCTATTACAAAGAAAATCCTTTAGGCAATTGCAGTAATTGATTTAGCGTGCACATACTTTTGGCCAAAAAGAACATTTTTTTTTTTGACAAAAGTGGAATGGCTCCACCAATTTCATTGAAATCATAGTAACCATATAACCTTAGCATCTAGAACTGACACCAAAACTCTGATACCAGCCTACATATATGTCATGAGACTAAAATAGAACAAATTTAATTGGTTGGTTCATGTCAGAAATAACAAGGTCTCTCGT
>CAXKVV010001673.1:0-41567 GCA_964058805.1 Schoenoplectus triqueter
ACAAAAAAAAATCAAAATGAAAATCCTTTTAACTCTGCAACTGACTGTGATCCAAATATGAAGAATCGTGTAACTAGAATATAATAATGCTATAATGGTGGTGAATATGTTTAGTTGGCAAGTCTCTCGAGTTCTTATTGTGTCATTTATCATTTTTGAAATTCTCTATTTGAATAAAGAATGATAAACTATACTAGCTACATTTTGTTTAGAAAAAAAAAAATCTATCGGAGAACTTAAAAATACCTGTCGGATGAGCTCAAGGTCCCTCTCTGGTTAGTTCCAGACTTCCAGCTCATCATTAATTTCGTAAACAAGAAAGCCTATAGAATAAGCAACAAATTTGATGAACCTAGAGACAAATCAGGGATGGTTCTTAGGATGGTTATAGATGAAGATAGATACTAAATTTCATAATTAAATTGTATGTTAAGTGTACCATTAAAAATGACTAATCTATATAATTTGTCAATCACTCATAATGATTAAAAAAATAATCCTGATGAGTATATAGTTCCAAGTTTTTGCACGTTAATTGGTCAGAATTATAGATTTTTTTTCTTTAAAAAGATCAAGGTTAAGTCTTAAAAGTAGAATAATAATAATAATAATAATAAAAGGTTGAGATTCATTTTTTTTCCAAATCCCTGCAATTATTCTATGCCATTCAGTTTACATCAAGTCTGCAAATAATATTCCTCGAACGACTAAGATTCCTTCTCTGCTTTTTCAAAAGAAAATGATTGATCGTTCTATTAAATGAATAAATGAATATATCAAAAGGAGAAAATTTACACCCATTCCATAAAACGAGTAGCAATAGAATTATAAATGATGAAGTTATAGTATTCACTATTCCATCATAATAAAAAATACCACTAAAAGATTCTTGTACAAATTCTCTCCCAATCACGCAGTAGTTGCCGGATCATGCAGTGTAATATATGAAATTATTGAATTGCTTTAAAATATGTGCCAGTATACATCTCATTTACGGTAGTTGTGTGTACTGTGTGCTTAATGCTGAAATTCTAATTTACTGCATAGCAGCATTATACAGTGTAATATATGAATTATTGAATTGCTTTAAAATATGTGCCAGTATACATCTCAAAATAATTCAACCGACTACATATTGCACAATACAACACTATGTAGAAATAAATAAGAATTCCCAATTCTCATCTCTATATAGTTGTTGCCAACTTCAGAAAATAAAATGTGTACTGTCACAGTATCAAGGTTTAATGGTAGTGATATTATCTTCCATTGTCGATATCTAGAGATTAAATTCTAGCAGGAATTGGATTGAGATTAGTTTAAAAAAGGATGCGAGAGTTATATGTGTGCTTACGGACTTGTAATAAAAAAATAAAATAAAATGTGTACTCATCATCACATGACAGGACTCGCACTTCAGTTTTCATTATATGAGAGGATTCAACAAATTTTAGTAAAGATGAGAGTCTAAATTAGTAAGCTACTTAACTTTTATAATTCATAAAAGATTCAGTTTGGAACATGCTGCCTCCCATATGAGCATTGCCTTTTGAGAAGATTTAAATTCATCCGAATCTTTTAAAAATTTTATATCCCCTTTCTCAATATCGTCAATTGATTTTCCATCGAACAATTGTGAGCATCGTATTGTGCATACTTGACTGGATCATACCACGATGTTATAATTTATTCAGTACTTTAGTATAATGACTCTTGTAAAATTTATTAATCATACAAATTTATAGTATATTATTATTCTACTTTTTTATTTTTTACATACTCTGTTTCAAATTTTGTAGCAAGATAAATTGATTTAATTTCAAATGTCCATCTCATCTATAAGCTCAATTCCCAATGTATGTTAAGATCATAAGCTTTTTTATTACCGTTTCGATTGAAGGTAAATATAAAAGAAAAATGTAATAGAGACACCAATCAATTTCAAAATCGATACAATACAGACTATGTATTTATTTTAAGTGTTATTATTCATGTTAATGACTTATTATGTCACTTATTTTGTATTATATTTTTTATTTAACTTGGATATCATTAATATGAATAATGAAGTCTATATCGATTTTGATATATGCGTATCAGCTTCCAATATAAAAATATATGAAAAACATTTGGGAGATACCATCACCAAAACCGATTTTATTATCCAAGTTAAATGAGTTATTATTTATGTTAACGACTTAATAATATAGCTTATTTTGTGCAGTATATTTTATTTAATTAAATATCACTTATAACAAAGTACTATACAAAAAAAGTTGTATACTAAAATTATTAACATCAATAATAACTCATTTTAAATGTATAATAAAGGTGATATCAACACATTATCTACGATGCTATCTATGTATCAGCTCCCAAAATATATTTATGTAAAGCAAAGTCTATATAATCTCTTCAATACAATTTTCATATTCAAGATGAAATACGGAGCAACTCTAGTCTCTATTAGAAAACGTAACACCATCCTTATCCTCCATGTCATGTCACCCAAAAAATAATATAAATCAGTAATCGATTTTTTTGACGGGAGACAACTTTTGAGATCCATATGTTTTTGTTGTATAATTAAATTGTCAAATAATACCATAATAAGTTCTGATTTTCAAAACAGCGTTGCTACCAATAGAAATTCAGAAGCTTATATCTCTAATTGATGTTATTGAATATTTGTTGTATATATCAAAAAAACGTAACTGTACAGTGATTACATTTGCTATATATATTATCGATAGTGTACCAACGGTACACTACAGTAATATAAACGGTATTATTACCGTTGAGTACTCTAACAATGTTCTAACCCATTAATGGGCCTATGATGACTCTGAGGCCCAATAATAATTATATTTACAATTTTATATTTTAACACTCCCCCTCAAGTTCGGATTGTAAATATCGATCAATCCCAACTTGACAACGTTATCTTCAAATGGAGCGGGTTCCAAACTCTTCGTAAGAATATCTGCTAATTGTTCCTTGCTTCTAACATACGGAGTTTCTATTTCCTTTGCTTGTAATTTTTCTCGTATGAAGTGGCAATCCACTTCAATATGCTTTGTTCTCTCGTGAAACACCGGATTTGACGCTATGTGGCACGCCGCTTGATTATCACAAAACATTTTCATTGGTGAATGAGTTATGATATTCAAGTCGGCTAATAGTTGTTTTATCCAAATCATTTCGCTTGTGGTTGATGCCATAGCTCGGTATTCGGCCTCGGCACTTGACCTTGCTACAACGTTTTGTTTCTTGCTTTTCCATGTGACTATATTTCCGCCTACAAATGTACAATAGCCGGTTGTAGATTTTCTATCGAAGCTTTCGGCCCAATCTGCATCGGTATGGCCACATATCTCATTAGAATTATTATTTTTCATAAGTATTCCCTTTCCGGGCGTTCTCTTTAAATATTTTAGGATTTTATCAATTGCTTCCAAATGACATGATCATGGAGAATGCATGAATTGGCTTACTTGACTAACTGAAAAAGCGAGATCTGGTCGAGTCACGGTGAGATAAATTAGTTTTCCTACTAACCTTTGATATTGGTTTATATTCTCTATAGGTTGTCCATCTTCGGTGTTCAATTTCTTTTTGCAATCCATAGGAGTTGATGATGGCTTACAACCTAACTTTCCGGTTTCTCTAAGCAAGTCAAGCACATACTTTCGTTGTGAAAGAAATAAATTTCCTTGTGAGTGAGCTATCTCTATGCCCAAAAAATATTTCAAGTAACCAAGGTCTTTAATGTCAAACTTATCTTTTAGACGTTTTTTGATATTTTGTATGTTTTCCTCATTATTACCGGTAATTATAATATCATCGACATATACAAGTATAACGGTTATGCAAGTATGATCAATTTTAACAAACAAGGAGTGATCGGAGTTACTAATTTTAAAATTCCAAGAAATTAAATAAGAGCTAAGTTTTTCATACCATGCTCGTGGTGATTGCTTTAGTCCATAAATTGATTTTATTAACTTACAAGTCATATTTGTACCTTCTTCCTTCTTGTAGCCGGGCGGTAGTGTCATGTACACTTCTTCCTCAAGCGTCCCTTGAAGAAAGGCATTTCTAACGTCCATTTGATATAGGTTTCATTCTTGGTTTACCGCAATGGACAATAATATTCTAACGGTATTCATTTTTGCCACTGGTGCAAATGTTTCTTGGTAATCTATACCATAGGTTTGCGTATAGCCTTTTGCAACTAATCTAGCCTTATACCGTTCTATGGTTCCATTACTATTGTATTTTATTTTGTACACCCATTTACACCCAACCGATTTTTTATTTTTAGGTAATTGCATTATTACCCAAGTTTTATTCTTTTCTAAGGCATCCAACTCTTCCCTCATTGCTTTACACCATATTGGACAAGTGATTGCTTCTTGGTAGGTATTGGGTTCTTGTGTCTTTGTTATAGACGTTAAAAATGAGGTATGTTTAGGTGAGATATATATGTATGAAATGAAATCTTGAATAGGATATTGTACCTTGTATGTAACGAAGTCTCTAAGTCAAGTGGATGGTTGAGGTATTCTTGAAGATCGCCTTGCCTCAATCTCCCCCTCAATGCTAAGCTCACCTTCACTTGCTTCCTCATCTTGAGTGGTTGGCTCAACCTCAATGATTCTTTTTTCTAATTCTTTATTTTCTAAGGTATCTAGACCATATAATTGTGGCAAAATTGGGTTGGCTTGATCAATGGTATTCGGATTTACTTGATTCTCTATCTTATTTTTTTCTTTAAAAAATGATTCATTTTCAACAAATATTATATCTCTAGAAATATAAGATTTCTTATGAATAGGGTCATAGCATTTATATCCTTTAGAATATGAAGAATACCCTAAGAAAATAGTTTTTATAGAATTTACATCAAGTTTATCTTTTCTTTTAATTTTGACAAAACAAACGCATCCAAAAATTCTTAGATGATTTATATTAATTTTTCTTTGAAAAAGTACTTCTAATGGAATTTTATTTCCTAATGGTGCACTTGGCAACCTATTTATTAAATAGTTAGCATTTAAAATAGCGTCGGACCAATATACCTTTGGAACATTATTTTGAAACAATAGAGCTCGTGTTACTTCTAAAAGATGTCTATTTTTTCTTTCCGAAATACCGTTTTGTTCGGGTGTATTTATACATGTAGTTTGATGTATAATTCCTTTATCTCTAAATAAGTTTGAGAATTTATTATTAACAAATTCGGTTCCATTATCCGAACGAAAAGTTTTGATTTTTCCATTGTATTGGGTTTGAACTCTATTAACAAATTCTTCAAAGCAATTAAATACTTCATCTTTTGATCTTAAAAGATATAGCCAAGTATTTCTAGAAAAATCATCAATAAATATCACAAAATATTTAAATCCATTATACGAAATTAAGGGGGCCGGCCCCCATACATCAGAGTGCACTAATTCAAATATATTTTGAGTCTTACTAGTTGACAAAGGAAAAGGAAGCCTAGTTTGCTTAGCTAATTTGCAAACATCACAATTAATACAAGTTTTCAATGAATTATCAAAAAAAGAATTTAAAACTTTATTGGATGGATGTCCTAATCGTTTGTGCCAGAGTCCATAATCCTCGCTTTTTGCTAAAACACATTTCTTCTCTTGAGGTTTCAAAACATACAAGTCGTTTTCAAGTACTCCTTCACCAATCATTGTCCCGGTCTCCCGGTCTTGAAATTTCACGATTTTAGAAGAAAATATAACGCTACAATTTAATTTTCTTGTTAATTTTGGTATTGAAATTAAATTAGTTGAAAAAGAACTTAGATATAAAATATTCGTAATTTTGGTTGAAAGTAAATTTGTTTCTCCTATACCATTGATTTTTGCCTTCATCCCATTTGCCACTAGAACAAATTGTTCATCATTTATTGGTTCTAACTTTGTTAATAACTTTTTATTACAAAACATATGATCCGTTGCCCCGCTATCAAGGATAATTTTATTATTTAGATTAGCTTTAAAAGAGTTTAGGGATATACCATCATTGTTTTGTTTGGAATACCACATGGAAAATTGTTGGAATAATTGTTGCATCTGATCTCCTCTGTCTGACCCGGATGACTCACTCTGGTTGAGCTCCTTTGATTGTCTCCGCACCGGATCAAGTGTGGCGCTTGCCACTGCATCAAATTCGCCGCTAGCTTTTCTCGCTGTCGAGAAGCTTCTCGCTTCTTCTTTCTTGTTCATCGGTTGAGATAAAATTTTATCCCTCCAGTTCTCTCTTTCTCCCTTCCGACTCCCGTTGCTCCTTTCTACCCATCCCGCCGGCCTCAGTTCAGGGTGGAGGAACCAGCAAGTTTCTTGCTTGTGGCCGAGTTGTTTGCAGTGAGTGCACTTGATTTGTACTGTGCCTTTGCCTTTGAAATTAGGGTTTTTGTGAAACTTTGTGGTGAGTGCATGAGCTTCGCACTCCTCTTCGGTAACGATTTGTGGGCCCCTCATGACACTTCGCCGAGTCTCCTCTTGCTCTATAATGGCAGCGATTTTCTCTAAAGAGGGCAAAGTTGTATTGAGAAGGATTTGCGATCGGGTCTGTTCATAACTAGAATCCAGGTTTGCCAATAACTGAAACACCCTCTCTTGGTCTTTTCGTTCTTGGATTTCCTCTGGATTTGTTGTATCAGGTTGGAGAATGTCCAATTCGTCCCATTTTTTTTGCATTTCAGAGTATAATTGGGCAAATGTTTTCTGGCCTTGTTTATTTGAGACGATTTCTTGCTTGATTTGGAATATGTGTGCATAATTGTCTGTTTTGCCGAATCTCCTTTTTAGACAGTTCCACATCTCATGTGATGTCTCGGCTCTGTGTACTAGTTGCTCACTAATACTGGGTTCCATTGAGTGTAAAAGCCAGGATAGGATTATGCTATCCTGTATTTCCCATTCCTCGGCTTCTTGTGCTGTGGTTGGTTTTTGCCTTGTGCCATCTATGTACCCTATTTTGCCTTTTCCTCTGAGGGATATTCGTGCTGCCTTAGCCCATGATTGGTAATTTTTGCCATTTAGCAGCATAGATGTGAGCCTTAAGGAGGTATTAATATCCATAGTTTCTCTTGTGGAGGTTGCTGTGTTGGTATCGATGCCCGTACCAGTACTTCCGTGACTCATGGTTTTTTGGTGATTTTTGACTTTCGTATGATAAGAACAGATATGTCTCTGATCTGGTATGGGTATCTGATATTTTCTGGTAAAGCCTCGGTTGTGTTGGTCTTTTGAGCTTTTTCTGGTATCGGACAGATGGTTTTTTTTCTTCTGATAAGAGCTGGTTTTGCTAACAGGAACAGATATTATATTTTATCTTAGTCTTTGCTGGTATTTTGCTGTTAGCATCTGGTATTGTACTGATAAGAACTGGTATTTGCTGATAAAAACAGATATTACAGCTGGTATGGTACTGGTATTGTACTGGTACCTGATATGCATCTCCTCACAGCAAGGCTGGTATAAGAACAGATGCTACAGATCACCTTTTTGTGAGTCGAAGATATATGTCAGGTACTGGTATGATATGAGTATACTTCGGTATATGATGACAAGATCGAATAATCAGATCTGCTCTGATACCATGTAGAAATTCAGAAGCTTATATCTCTAATTGATGTTATTGAATATTTGTTGTATATATCAAAAAAACGTAACTGTACAGTGGTTACATTTGCTATATATATTATCAATAGTGTACCAACGGTACACTACAGTAATATAAACGGTATTATTACCGTTGAGTACTCTAACAATGTTCTAACCCATTAATGGGCCTATGATGACTCTGAGGCCCAATAATAATTATATTTACAATTTTATATTTTAACACTACCAATGAGGAATGATTGAAAACATTGATTGGTCTTTTAGCTTAGGCGGCACGGAGGTGCAATTTGCTGGTTAAGTTTGGTACATACGAGCTTGACACTTTTGGACTGATTGTTTCCTTTTGGGTCAAATTTTGTTGAAGTCAGGTCATATCAGCTTAAGTCTGCGGCTTGATTTGACACGGTTTAAAGAAAAAAAAAAGACTAAATAAAATATTTTTGTTAATTTTGTTGTGCTTATTTTTCACTCTTTGAAGATGTGACCAAAATCGGATTGAAATTTCGTTGAAAGTTCTGGCTGGATACACAATCAAAAGGAAAAGAAAAGGAATAACACAAATTAACAAAGAAAGAAAACTATATAGTTGTGGGCGTAAATTTACATACCCTTGGTAAATTTTTATGTGGCAGTAATATAGACATGTACTTGGGAGAGAGTACATCCATGAGTGAAGTGTTCTAGATTTTCAATATGTTTGCAAGATCTATACTAATATTGCAATATCCTCTAGCAATGCGTCAATCGAGTTATCTTAATGAAAAGTTGAGAAATTTATCTGTAATATCGCATAAACATTATCTACGCATCTACATTGTAGTAGAATGTACCTCAATAGTTACTTCTATGAGCCATGTTATTAAAACCGGACCAGACTTTGGTCCGCGACTGCTACCATAGAAGAGATGGCATTCTTCTATGGCAGAACTCTGTCATTGAACGATCCGGATGGTCCGATTTAATTTAAACTGTCTAGATTTTGCTAATAAGGGGTGAGGTTTTATATTTTATTTTGTGGGCCCCACCTGTCATAGACACAATGACATGATCTTGTCATCACATCTATAACAGTGGATGTGAATCCCAGGGCTGGGCTCATACCCAAAATTTATACATTGGAAGCATGACAATAATGTACTAATCTTCACTATGCAAGTTTTAGTGAAATAATGCAATTTTCTTTCTTTACTCCTCAACACTCAACAGGATCGCAATAGCACCCAAACAAAAATATCCATGAAAGTTCAACATCAGTGATATGGAAAAAGATCACAGCTACTATAGCACCAAAATATACAAACTTCCACGTAAACAATCCTACTGAAAAAGAAAGACCATGCCCTTCCAAAAAGAAATCATGAAGATTTACCGGTACCAGTGAAATCCTCTAGTGTAAAATTCAGTGTATCAACCGAACCTATCTTTACCTCTTCTCCTTTAGCAGCAAGGAAATCCTCCACACTGCCAGGTTGACCAAACCAGCCAAGCCGATCAGCAATCAGGTGAAAATTGTTGCACCCAGGACAACGTGCCACCACAACTCCTTTTTCATATGACTCGCGAGAAGCTGTCTTCATGGATCGAGTCTCACAGACCTTGCATGTAAATATCATGGCCATGTCATGCCTTGTTGAAATCTTCAAGTTTGAAAATGCTTTGTAAGTCACATTTAGCTCTTCCTCAGATTTGGAAACTATGTTGGAATTGGTCTCCGATGATTTTGGGTCATCTTGAAGTTCAGAAACTGGTATTGCTGGTTTGGCCTTTGTACTGGTAAGCCTAATGTCACCTGCTAGACATGAAGAAGAATAGGTTTATAATTTACCTCATACACAAACAAAATGACATGAATGCAGAGTTAAGGATTCAGAAGCAAATACTGTTACATGCCAAGTTGCCAATAGGTACTGGTAAATATTTGGCACTTGATCTTGCTTTGATCTGGAAATCATTTAAACAGGGTAACAATTAACCTATCTTATGGTTTTATCTGTCAGAATCCCGTTGGAATTGCATAAGATTTGTTTGATAGGATGAATCTCTGGCCTGGTAACTGGTGCTGAGTTAGAGTGTGGCAAACAAAAGAGAATTACTTGCACAATGCATCTTTCACCTTTTTGTTAGAAATAGAAGTACTTAATTTGCTCAACTTACTGCTTCCTCACTCATAGACTCACTGCCTCATTTTCTGGTAATACACAGCAATTGCTGTATTCCTAGTTCCAACAATAAAAAACTACGATACTACACTAGACTAAGTTATATCTCTCTAAGCTAAGCTCTCAGTACCTCAAAACCACCAGATCGCAAGGAAGACCTTGCTATTGAAAATAAAGGTAAATGAAAGAGCAATAACAGTAAAAATAAGAAACGACATGAAAAGGCAAGGTCCGCACCAGTGTCGAATAAAGGTAGAGCGAAACGGGTCCGGTTTAGTCCCAGAACCGAGCCGAGCCGGCGCTGAAGTAAGAGGCGAGCAGCAGCCATGGCTTGATAAGGAAGAAACCAACAAACCTCGCACCTCACCGGCGAACAGAGCGCAAAGAATTAATTAAAGAAATAACATAAGCGCAGCCGCACACAGGTTTTTAAGTAATTTCGCCACGCATGGGCCTTAATTTGAACAGATTTGGGCCTGATATTCAAATTTCACTTGTTAATTGCTTTCTTTCATCCGCTCTTGCAGCAGTTGTGAGTTGTTGAGAGCATGATAGATTGATGGATGAGTGAACGATAAATTTAATTCTTGGTCTTTAAGAATTAAAAAAAGTCTTCCACTAAATTTGGATTTTCTCAATTTCAAACTTCCATCAGACGGTCCGCGCCGACAGTAACAAGTTGGAGTGTTACTCTGATGGAAGAGACTGACAGTAACAAGTTGGAGTGTAACTCTGATGGAAGCAGATGTGACTTATGATAAAAAATCGACCACATCTCGGAAAAATAGTGATAAAAATTATATGCATCTATGCAGTATGCACTTCCATTAACATATAAAAAAAGATAGATATACAGTTGAATAAAATTCTAAAGGCCAGTTGGATTTCGTGGTCAGAGCTTTGTAAGTCATAATCGAAGCTTCATCTGGATAGTGAGCATTCGACAGTGAAGTGAGAAACCATGATTTACACCACATCAGCACGAAAATTGATGAAATCACAAACTAAAAAACACTCAAAATCTGAATTTGCGAGAATCAAGTTAGAATGAATTTTTCTAATTGTAGCTTGCGCCGTTTAGAACTCCGCAAATCATGGTTGAATACTTCGCTACGCATCGGAAACTTCATGATCGAACAGAACCTAAACCTAATGGAGAACTCTGCCTTCATCCCTAGTGCTCCCAAATTTGGTGTTCAGTGCTTGTTACTTCTGTTAAAAAATGCATATAAATTAAATTAAAAAAATTCATGATTGGTTAATATAATTTCACACTTTTAATAGCATTGATGGAACCAGGATTTTAAATTGGAGGGACTGAGAATAGAGATATTAGATATTCACTACAAAGAAAAAAATTAAAGAGAGTACATATATATTTCTAAATATTTTATGAAATTATATATATTTTTTAGAAATTTCTGAAAATTAAAGAGGCTGGCACCTGCCCTCCTTGAATCCGTCACTGTGTATAGTCAATTAGCGGATCCGAATCTGCTGCCATTAGTGTGAGTGTGAAGACCGGATCTAACTAATAGGGATGAATTTTATTTTTTATATTAATAACCCCATTTACTATAAATATAATGATAAAATCTGCTATCACAACTATAACAGAAAATATGAATCCCTCAATTAAGAAGTTGTTGTTTCTCACGCCTGTGGCAGTGCGCACACGTGTCATGTGTGCCCTTCAAAAACACAAAAAGCTACTTTCTATTTTCGTACAATTAGAAAGAAATTTCTTTTGTGGCTGTCAATTTTTGCGGTTGCTTGCTCGTGACTTCCGTACAGAGTTTGGAGAAAATTTATCCTACAGAAATTGATGACTGATGAGTAGTTTTATAAATTCGGGACGAGTAGGTTTTTGACGGGTCGGCGGGTTTTTGACGGGTCGGCGGGTTTTTGACGGGTCGGCGGGTTTTTGACGGGACGGGTTAATGTGTTATGACGGGACGGGTTAATGTGTTATGACGGGACGGGTTAATGTGTTATGACGGGGCGGGTTATCACGGATTCATTTTGGAGGGTTTGGCCGTGATTTGTCTTTGACTCGTCGGATTGGGCGGATCAGGACGGGGCGGGTTCAAATTTTTTATTCTAAAATTCTGAAAAATTTAAATAAATTTTCAAAAATTCCGAAAATTTCAAAATCAATTATTAAAAATATTTAAAATATATAAATACTTATATTATTGACCAAAAAAATATTTTTTCTTTTTTTCAAAGTTAAAAAATAATCAAAAAATTCTAAAAATTGTACAAAACCAAAAATAATTAATTAAAAAATTAAATAAAATCTTAAATGATATGACTTAAAATAAATTAAAATAAAATTTTAAATGATATAAAAAATTATTTTTTTATTTTTTTTTCATTTCTTCAAAGTTCAAAAATAAAAAATTGTAAAAAATAGAAAATAATTATATAAAAATTAAATAAAATCTTAAATGATATGACATAAAATAAAAATAAAGTTAAATAAAATTTTAAATGATATAAAATATTATTTTAATTTTTTGTCATTTTTTTCAAAGTTCAAAAATAATAAAATAAATTCAAATAAATTCTAGAAATTTTTTAAAAACCTAAAATAATTTAAAATGATATAACTTAAGTAAAAATTTAAATAAAATCTTAAAGAATTCGAATAAAATGATATAACTTTAAAAAATTGAGAAAAAAATTAAAATAGATGAGTTATAAATAAAATTACCCTTCTCGTTTATTTTGGAATTGGGACTGGTTATGTAATACATAGGCGGAGTTCTATTTTTTTTTGGTTTGTAAAGTTTATTATAAAAAAAATCAAATAAGAATTATAAATGCTAAAAAAAATATTAAAAATGGGAAAAATAAAGAATATAAGTGTTTAAAAATATCATCTAAAAATTTGAGTTCATATACCATAACTCATTTTCTGACATACCATTTGAGTCTCTATCAGCTTCTGTCAAAAATTCACCGGATGATTGTTCTATGGGTGCATGTTAATTACGTTGTTATGCATCAAACCAATCTTTCAAGCATACGAGTCGTTCGAATGTCTTTGCACCCAATCTGCTGTGTTTATCTGTTAGTATCATGTTTGCTGAAACTAAAGCATGATTCGGAAGGGGCGGTTGACACGGGCACGATAAATATATCATGTGCCATAATGCGCGAGAGTTGAATATACAGTTTCAATCCTCTTCCAATAACCGAGAATGTCAATACTGTCGGATTCCATATTTCCTAAAAATAACTAACTAATTCATTCATATTTGTTTGCATTTGTGAGTCGTCATCTTCCTCCAAGTCTCGCAATAATGCAGACCGACTATTGCTCCTAACATATTTCAAAAAATAAAATATTAGTCTCACAATATTATAATAATATAATGAGTTTGAATATTATAAATATGTTAGATTTTAATACCTCATATTATGAGGATTTGAATAAAATGGTTGATTCATTTGGTTTGCATGAAGTTGAGTGTTATATATATAGGTTGAACATTTCTTCTAATGTGGATGTCACACGTTGTTCCTCCCCGATATGTAGTAAATTTAGATTCTTCTTATACCATTTAAACAATCTTATAGTATATTTCTTCTTGAATTAAGGATGGGGACAATTGGCAAGAATTATAATGAGGGAAACTTCATCCCAATATTTCAGGAATTTCTCTCTCATGACTTCTATAATTGGTGACAGAGGCGAGTCACCGTGCACATCCTCCGTGATTCGACGAAGATCTATATTCTCAAGATACGGAGGGTTGATAATAAGAATGCAGAGGGTTTTCAACATTAAAAAATTTAAACACATTTTAAAATATTAAAAATATATATATAATAATTTTTATTATTAAATTAAAAATAATATAATTAACACATGATAATTTATAAAGGACCATAAAAATATTATATTATTTTAACAGTTAAAAATTCACCTTAAATATAACATTAATATTACTTTAAATGAGGAGAACTAAAAACTGTATATATATATATATATATCATTGGATTCAAATAGATGAAAAAAATTTAAACAAATTCAATGAAGTAGACGCGCAACGATGAAGAAGTTTTAATGAATGTAACATATACGAGAGATTAGAAGATTTCACCCTCTTATTGAATATAATAATTAGTCTCTTTTTTAGTTATATTTTTTAAGAGTTAAGATTGTCACACCCAAAATAAATAAAATGGATTAGGGATATTTAATCCCGCCACGTACGCACGACGAGACGTGCGTACGGAAGACTAAATGAATAAAATAAAGCAAATCACAGAATAAACAAAATAATAATAATATAAATATACATGACCATACAGTCCAGAATGAACAAAGAGAATACAACGCCTACATAGAAGGGGGCTAGCTCCATCGGAATTGGCAGCAATCTCTCAAATAAAAACCCAAAAGAAAGAAATAAGACTCAAAACCCGATGGATCCTATCTGACTACCCGGCTCACATGCAATTGCAGCGAAGCATCTCTGTCATCGCGCAGGACTGTCCCTAGCACTCACCCTAGCAAAAATTCCGAACCTGAAAATATCTGGATCCCACATCCACCGTGGAAACGTGAGTAATTTTATAAATTACTCAGTACGGATTTAGATCCAGCCTTAAGATTTGATCTTCTTTCCTAGACCGGACCCAAAAACCGATATTTGAAATGCAGTATAATATTGGTGAGTAAATATAATAATATTATTATGCACATATGACCTACATGATATGACATGATATGGTAAAAAAACCCGAAATAAAAAATTCTGTGGAAATAATAATATAATATAAAGTATAATGTACGAGAGTCAAACACCCGTAATAAATATCCAGATTATAAATTTACCAGACTCATCCCGAGCGGGCATTACCAGGGCCCAACTTACTAACTCGGGTCTTGCCTAAGCGGGCATTGTCAGGGCCTAACTTACTAACTTAGGATTTTATATTTGTGCAGCGGCAACGCCACACAAACGACAATTCGGGCTCCCGAGGTGATAACGCCCTAGGAGAGTGAACGGCTATAAAGCATGTACTCTGATCTGCTGAATCTGGTAATTTACCTTACAAAAATAGAAACAAACGGATAAAGTATGTCTTCAGTTGTCATATCGTAAAAAGAAGATGACTACCAGTGAATTAACAAATCGAAAGCAAATAGGAGCCTACACTGTACCAACCAAGGGTCAGAGGACCGCATCCCGTAAAGGTGTCAAAACGAAATATAAACAAATGGGAGCCTACACTGTACCCACTAAGGTCAGCGGACCGCATCCCGACTTTCTCTGTACCAACTAAGGGCCAAAAGAGAAAGCCCTTCGGACAATACTAGGATCCTAAATAAGCCGGATAAATATAATAATATAATAGCACGAAATAGATTTCAGTCTTAGATATGGCCGCCCACACTAAACACTGAAGTACACGGTATCCTAATCGCTCAAATTTGGATTAAAAATTTAATCATAAAAAGAATAATAATAAACTATAATAAAGATCAAAAGAAAACACTCTCACACAGCCGAATCCGCCAAATGACAGGATCGATGGATAACCCGACAGGCAAACATGCGCAGTACATATACAGACCGGTGGGTCCCACGGGCCTATGGATCACCGTACGTAACCACAACGGTCTGGTTATGCAAGGCAACTTAGACTGGGAACTACCCGGTCCGTCTCTCAGCACTCTCATGCATTTAATGCATGATTAACTACCTAACTTAATTAATAATGAGTAATAGTAATAATATTTTCCTAATAATTATAATCTACCACTTGGATTATTTAATTCTATCTAATCCTATCTCGGGACTATTTCCCGAATCCTACTCCTATCCTGTCTACGTGCAGTATGACATGATATGACATGTGAATGCGGGTATGTCTCAAATATGATGGTCAATTTACCGGATGCATATGACAAGTCAGATTTAGTCTATACAAATTTTTGGTCAGAAATACCGCAGTTCAGATTCTTTTGAAAAATATTTTTTTATTTTCGGTTTGGGTTCTTAATTCTGAAGAAAGAAAATTAAATCCCAGGAAATCGTACCTAGGAGTGCTGGTGAGGATCACGGAGTCGCTATACTCCGGAGGTAGAACACCGGCCTCGGGGTCGGTGTCTGTGTACGTCTGGTCGGGAGTGACCTCGTACTCCGCGAGTGGATCCGAGTCGATTATATCACCTATTTTAATTTAAATTAGATATTTATTAGTTTCAACTTGATTTACTTCATAATTAATAATTAAATTAGATTGATAATTTAATTAAATGTTTGTTCGGGTTTTATCGTCTTTTCTTGAAAAAATTTCAGCAACATTTCTGCTGCATATATGCGGTGTCGGAAAAAGTCTAACTAACGTGGTTTTTATTCATAATGCCACATATGTCCTTTTTATCATCTTTTTATACGTTTATTATATTTTGCTCGGGTTTGTAGATTTTAGTTATTTAATTTCGTTAGGGTTTAGAAATGAATCCATTTCTTGATTAAATTCAAGTTCCGATCAAAATTATCATTTGTTTTACTTGTTCAATATTTTTATCGTGTTTTATTTAGTAAGGATTAAGTCATTAATCATTCGATATCAACAATAATAAAGTATACGCACATCGGGATAATTATAAGAATCATTATTCATTTTATTAATTTTACTTCGATTACATATAAAACTTACAATACAACGGAATAAGAAAAAAAATCCTACGGAATGAACTAAAACTAAAATAAAACAACAATTAAGATTAAAATAAAGTAAAAATAGAGAAATTGATTAATATACATTATATATATAATAATTTATTTTAATATCCTTTTATTTATTTTAAAAGTAGAGAAATTGATTAATATATATTCTAATATATATATATTAATTCTATTATAATTATTATTCTTATTATATTCTTAAATTATATAATTTACCTTATTACATATATTAATATTATGTTTTTAATAGTTTGAAAAAAATAGTTCAAAGTAATAAATAAAACAAGAGAGAAAAAAAATAAAAGCAATTAAATCAATTGAAGAAAATATTTTATTTTATTTCTGTGTTGGTGTTTTAATGTTCGGGATCATACGCTGACTACCAAATCATTGGTGCCAATGCACCGATATCCCAAATCGGGGGCAGTCAGGTAATATAATCATTTCCCGATCTTTAAGTTTACGTTATTAATAATGGGTACCGCCAAACCTTTCGGGGCGACTTCCAATTCATTAATCATATTTAAATTTAATCACTTTATTTTTTGGGACTTTTAATTATTGAGCCTTATTTAATTACTCCTAATCCTAATTACGTTATAAGTTCATTTATATTTTATTTCTCGGCCCAATAATGATTTTCTTCTAAGTCCTAGATTTTTGTTTTGGGCCAGATCTTTCTTGTTAATATTCCATTCCTAACCATTTAGCTTAGGCCCAACTAAATTTAATTATTTTCAATTTAGCCACAACTTAATCGAATCCGGCTAACATAACACCACTACCAGCAATAGACCAGATAGAGAAATCAATCCAATCGAGTAACCAAGCCACAAAGCCAACAACAACAAGCACAGAACACAGGACATGCAACAAGTCAGCAAAAATACCAGCAAAACAAAGACAGTAAGGTTCTCAGATGGTACCAGATTTGCAATAACCTGGTATAGAGGTGGCATTACAGTACGGGTTAATACCGAAATCACTAGCAGTACAAGGGGGGGGGGGTAAAACCAGCACAACCACAATTACAGAGGCAACATCAAAATAGAGTCCAAGTGCAACACCAAATAAAATCCCAGATACAAAAACGACAGCACAAGACTAGAGATCAGGCAGTAAGCAACAGAGGGAATCAAAGCCATGCATCTATGGCCTCGCTTCACCGGTACCAAATTGGTACCAGTGTACCAAAGCTCACAAACAGACAAGGTATGAATCAACGATATATCCAGCAACAAGAGCAATACAAGCAAACCCAGAATCAGTGCCAAACTACCTAGTATGTTAGTGGTTTAACAGATCGAATCACAAGTAAGGAAATCAAACAATCATAACAGGCACTACTAGGCACAAAGCAACAACATGGTATGAGCCCAAGCCCGTACCACACCAGAGTGCTGGCGTATTCACAAGCATCGGGTGGATACCCACAGAAATTAATTAGAGTGAAAACAACAGAAGAACAACAGGGTTAAAGATCTTAGGGTTCACCAGTAAACAAGCACGGAGCCAGTCAGGGTCAAAGGGACCGATCAGTGAGCAACATGGGTGAAATCAAGCAAGGTAAAGTCCTCTTCTAGAGCTCCGGCCTCTACTCCCCTTTTTCCTACTTAAATCGAATTTCTCAACCAAGTTTAGAGTTTTGTTCTTATCAATGTATTCTCAACACATGAGAGCAAGCAACGAAAGCAAGAGAAAAGGGGAGGGGCCAGGAGACTCCTTTAAAGGAGAAAAGGAAATAAAAAATTCGAGGCACAAGCCAGAAAAAGTGGATCGGGTACAACAACGAAATCATCGCTCAACAGTCACACCAGGGGGTAAACGGCGAAACCGGTGAGCTAAAGTCCGGTCGGAGGTGACGGGCCAGTGGCCACTGACAGGGATGTGATCGGGGGGCGCGGGAGAGGGCGGAAGGAAAAATCCCCTCGCCAAGGCATGGTGAAAAGGGGAAAGGACAGAGAGTGGGTCGGCGAAAATCAGGGGTCAGAGAGATAAAAATCGCGAGTAAGAGAGGAGGGGAGAGACAAGGGGGACGGAAGTGACGGCATTGATTGCCGAATTAAATGAGGGAGAAAGAGAATTCCAAGGGGGAATTAAATGCAGAGACAGAGAAAAAATTTAGGTAATACGGGATCCTCTGCGGCCGGGGATTTGTGAACACTGATGTGGTAAGTTTGTATTGCTAATTAAATTTCTAAACAAAATATCATATTTATTGTTATTATTGTGAATTATTATTTCCCTTATTAACAATCCAACCCGGGTTAAATCCAGAGAGTATTTAGAACATTTCCGATCTTATTAAATGAAATGAATTAACGTTTTTGATTTAATTTATTTTAAGTGATTATTCATTTTATATCGATTGATCATTAGATAATATCGTAATTACGCTTTACCTTTATTTAATTATTTACAGACTTAATTAAATTAATTATTGAATTATTTGTTTTAAATTTAAATTGTATTCTTATTGTATATATATATATATATATATATATATATTAACTTAGCTATTTGTCCATCTATAGTTGTATAATTATATTTATGTTTCTTAAATTGTTATTTTAAGTTATTTACTAATTTATTTGTTATATTAATTTTTTTATTATTTCTTAATTAAATTTCACAGTTTGACAAAGATCGAGGCCACTCTCTCTTATTCTGGACCATTTACTCAATTAGATCTAAGTAAGGGTATTAATTATCGACCCGATCTGATGGGTTAATCCGATTCGAATCTGAACTCGATTCGATCTGACATGATTTGAAAATGATTGAATCGGGTATGGGTTTAATTTTTTTCAACCGAATCGAGTATGGGTTTAATTTTTTCACCTGAATCGGGTCGGATCGGATTTGGGTCAACCCGACCCAACCCAATTAATTATGTTTTTTGAAGTAATTTTATTATTTGATAATAATTAAAGCTTAAATATACACTAATTAATATTAATTATAAATTAATCAATATTAATTCTTTAAAATTATATAAAAATAATTAATAAATATTTAATTATGTTACACGGATCGGGTCGGGTCGGGTATGGCTTAAGATTTTTTTATCCGAATTTAATCGGGTCGGGTTCAAATCGAGTCAAAAAAATAATAAAATAATGCGACCCGACCCATTGACACACTAGATCTAAGGCATGATTGCAATTTCGGTCATATTATTTAATCAATAATAAAAATAGTTTCTTACCAAACTTCATTATTTTTTACTCCGAAGTTTTAAAAAATCATTTCCAAACTTCCTATTTTCGTGGAAAATCATTACATTATGGAGAGCTGGAAAATTCATATAAATATAAAATTCAAAATTCAAAATTTGTAATTAATTTACACTTAAAATTAAATAGTACGATATGAATAAACAAAATTTTGTGCTGAATTTAATTTCGTGCGCTGGAGATGACAAGAAATTTATCATTCTTGGTCTCCCACAGTTATCCGCTTTCCTCTTTTTTTTTTTGTTTCCCAAATTATTGCCCGAATAGATTGATTGCAATTTGCAAGACGGTCATGAGTCATGAGTATTGTGTTATAATAAACCGTCCGGTCAGATCCGAGCCGTGGCCGCAACCAGCCCCGACTCAAACCGTACTCAAATTCATCAGACCCGTGACCCGTTAGAACCGACGGGTCTAGCATAGAAGTGGGCAAATTTTTTTGAAAAAAACCGGTGTTAGACCCAACCGATTTTAGACCCGTCTTGACACGACCTGACCCGTCCAACCCGTGATAATCCGTGCCTAACCCGCCCTGACCCGACTGGGAATAAAACGCGAGAAACCCGAGAATCCAACCCGTCCGACCCGACCACTTTACCCGTTAAACCCGCTAAAATTAAAAAAAAATCAAAAAAATTCAAACAAAAAAATCAAAATCATAATTCAATTTTTTTTTCCTATAAATACCACTCCATTTAATCTTATATCCTCACACAAACAATTTCACTATATCTCTCTTCTCAATTCTCTAAACCAAACTCTTTCTCGTTAATTCATTAATATTTAAGTATTAGTAATTCTCTAATTATATTATTATAGTAATTTTGTTACATTATTCAGAAAAAAAATCAAAAATATTTATATTAGTGTTATTTAGTTATTATTGTCAATTTAGCATTCGTTATATTATCTGTCATTAATTCGTTTTAAAGTTTCGGGCTTTCGACAATCTTTCGATTCTGACAAAAAAATGTTAGTTATTAGTATATATTATATTTTTCAATTAGTATTTTATAATTAGTAATTAGTTTTTTTAATATATATATTTGTATTCTTTTTTACCATTCATTTCTTTTAATTAGTTTTTATTAGATTCTTTATTTTTTGTAATTAGTTATATTTTTAATTTATAATAATTAGTTCTTTCTTATAGAATATTCTTTAATAATTATTTTTTAAATTAACATTTACATTCTTTAATTTTTTTTATCATCAGTTTCTTTTAATTAGTTTTTTTGGTTATATTCTTCATTTTTTTGTTACATTCTTTATTTAATTAGTTATATTTTAATTTTCAATAATTATTTTTTTATATTTATAACGTTAATTATATTCCTTTTAATATTTTTTTTAGCAATATCAAATGGTATCTTCCAATCTCTCTCATGCAAAAGAAATGACAAATCGATTGAGCATTGAAATTTTTAAGTAAAAAATACCACGTTCTAACTCTCCAAACACATACTATCAACAAAATCTTGTTATTGAAACATCTCACGTCTTCACACATACAATTCTGAATTCCCAACTAAAATAAACTCCTTTTGTTTTATGAAAAGATGATGGCTAATTCCACAAATTTCATAACGAAAAGTTGTTATTGGCAGTAAATTTTAAAATCAGATTCCGTAGGGACCAAAATAGGAATTATGGCGAAATCTTTTGTGTGTTAGTTTCATTTAATTTCCTCATCAAGTAATTAAATCGGAAAGGCGCCTTCAATAAGAATATAAAATTAAGAAACTGACATAGCCTCACTGAAAATGTCTCTTGTGACAAGAAGACGTAGCTTTTCTAAAATTTTAAGTAATATACCAGTTCAAGTCCAGGACAAATATCTAAAAGCTAGTCCAATCCTTGCTTTAGCTGATATTTGACATAATTACCTACCAAAAGATGCCATCAATTGTATCAGCCTAGCAGGAAAGCATATTTCCAATGTAAAATATCATGCGGTTAGCATTTATAATTAATAATTTGATTACTCAATCCGAGACTAATATGCTATAATTTTTTTTTTACTTTTTTCCCTAAAAGACATTTGAAAAATTCGAGAACGATTAGCATAGCGAAAGGTCTTTTTTTTTTTAAAAAAAAAATATAGAAATAGAAATATGGATGAATGGAAAGAAAATGAAAAGAAGGAGAGAAACAAGTAAGAGAAAAATTCTACATTTAGTACAAGCAAGCAAGTAGCTTCCCTCAAAGGAAGGAAACAAAAAAAAAACAAAGACGTGTACTCCACTCCACTCTTGTTTCCCTTTAAAAAATTTCATAATTTCTGTTTCAGCTCTTCAATTTGTATTTTTCCTCCATGATATATTGAAAGCGAACTTGAATTTGATTGTCAGTTATAATCCTTATCCAAACTAATGTAAAACTGAGAAAGATGCCGGACTAAATTTTACAGATGCATTTTTCATAACTACACGTTTAATTTATATAAATTATAATTTATAATACTTTTTTCCATAAATAAAGTGACTTTGCTGACAGTTCATACTTAGTTGAGGTATGAAATTTGCCGATAATATAATTTGTTAATATTTTGACCGTACTACTTCAATAAAAAATAAAAGTCTATAGAATGAAATTTTTTTTATGAACTTACTATTAGACATAGGAATGTCAATGATATCTTTTTATCTATTTATCCAATCCACATTATAATCAATAATATAGATATGTGTAATTTTTTTTATTAACTTAATTGATTTGGATATGGATAAAAAAATCATAAGTAAATGAACATGAGTATGGATAAAAGTCATTTTGTACCCATTAACTTATATAATAAATTATTAAAAATATATTTTATATTATTTACAATATAATTAATTTATGCAATAAATATTCTTTCCAATACAATATTAATTGCTTTGAGTTTTGTGGAATTTCGCTCTTCTTTTTTCAATATAGAAAGTTACTAAATTATAATTAAAAAAATTTATTAGCAAAATAAAGGTGCATTTATATGAAAAGAATGAGTTTGGATATTTTTTTCATGAATGATGATGAAACTAATTAATATATCAATATTATTTGTTAACATCCGTTATCATTTTAATATCTGTTATTTTAATGGGTACGAGTAAGGTATGAATAAATCTAATTTTACTGAATAAAAATAAGATATAAATAGAAATAATTTTAAAAGAGCATGATAAAGAAAATACCTCCACCTAATTGTACCGTATCCATTGACACATCTAATTAGACATATACATGTCAAGTCTTTATTCTCTGTCATGTGGTAGAGGATAAAGACTTCATATTTTATGTCTAATAATTTGTACATAATACTTTTTATGGGAATGCCTTTGAATTTCATAATTTTATGTAAGCACAGGACATCATCATAACACAAGTTGTTGGTTTGAATTAAATTTTTGTAAGGATGGCACATATTATGTATTTTTTATATGGTGATTTTGAGGTTAGTAATTGTCAACAAGTTCCTTATTTTTAGGCATTTAATGAGTTGGTGAATCACTCGTATTACTTATGAAGTTAAATTACTTAATAAATAGTCGTTTTTAAATGATTGAGAATGATTTGCTAATTTAGGACTTATAATATCAAGGTAGAGGGAACCATTAGACTTAGTAATCGTCCAAGAAGAAGTAATGGAAAGAAAAATTCTCGCTGAGAGAAGAAATGAAACTGGATGAAAGACTGAGACATTATTTCGAAGAGACGTCATTTTAGTTTTTATAAGAATTTAAATCATAATCTGATCACTAATTAATGTTTATTATGAAAATATAAATAGATAAAAGAATCAAGTCAATGTATTAGACAGAATGTATTAGACATGTGTCTTCTCATGGGGACGGAGAATGAGGACAAAATGATGAAATTAATATATTATTCCTATTTAATTTCTTTGGACACCCTTATTTACTATATATATGCGACTAAAGCGGCAATTACACCAGAAGCGGTTCAAGAAATGATCCAATCAGCATTATCAGTCATGGACCTCTTAGACAGAGACAGAGCTAGACATTTGATTTAGAGGGTAAAAATCAAAAAGTTTTTAGGGGAACAAATTTTAAAAACTTTTTTTAGTATAAATATATATTTTTATTTTTTTTAAAAAATATATATATAATTACATGGATATTTAAAAAAGAAAAACGGCCTACGCCCCGGCCACAAGGTGGCTCTGTCCCTGCTCACATATTATCCTCCAAAAGGTTTATTGATTGAGGCCAAATTACATTAACAAGCAAAGAATTGAGCGCAAACGTGAAAACCGTTGTGCGTTAATCACGCACATCTGTTTTTCTGTTTTTCTGTTCTTCTAACTTCGTCAATCCGAGCCACTTAATGCTCACATAGCTACATCAGAGCGCACGAGAAAACCTTTCATCAGCACATTTATATTCTTGATCATTCTTATTTGATTTATAAAATACGGACAGTCACAAGTAAAGCCCTTATACATAACAGAAGTAAAAATGCCACGATACTCGCGCCAAAAGATAAAAAATACTACAAAATATTAGAAGAGTACAAACATTTAAAAATTAGTTAAGAGATAAAATCACTTTACAAGTTGGGTCAACTGAGGTCAATAGAATATTAGAATCTTATTCACATCGTACATGGGGGTAGAACCCCACCAATTACAGGGGGTCTTCATAGTTCATACAGTCATACTCCCTCTTTAGCCCCAAGTCCTCGACTAATGAATTAACCAATCAATCTGTCCATCATGGGCTTAATCAAGTTTCCAGTGTTCGAATTAAAATATATATATATATATATATTGCTACATGAGAGAGAATAATTTTTATTTTTCAGTGGACTAGAAAGTGTTCGGCGTCAGTTGAAGTCGATCTTAATTTCGCTGATATATCCACAGTAACAAATGTTTTAATAACTCAAATAACAATTAGCTAAATGATGTTTAAAAAATTATGAGTTAAAATTTTTATGGACAAAAAACAAAATTTAAAGAGTTATCTATCTAAAAAAAATCTGACCCACAGTACTACAGTAGTCAACATGAAAATGAATCTCATGAACGAATTATTTACTGTTTCAAGGAACATGTCATACAATCGGTCACCAACTCATCATCCCTTCCATCACGCCAATTGCCCTTGTAAGCGCATTGCTGTGTCATACCATTCCAATTTCCTAATAGCGAGCAAGGAACCAAGTTTTCCCCGTTCCCACTCCGGGCCCACAAAATTCCAAAAATTCACCTCATCCGATCCACCTCCTCCCTCCCCCCTCTCTCCGTCGTTAATGGTTGGTCTTACTTATACCCTCCTCCTTTCACATGTGCAAATCAAGATCCGCCACCATGGCCTCGACACCTAAACCGCGCTCCTCTCGGTCTCTCCCTTCCACCCCCACCACCCCGTCCACTCCTTCTCTCAAATACAACCACCAATTCAATTCCTCTACCCCTCCTGCCACCGCCACCAGAAACAGCACCGCCTCCTCCGGCACCACCTCCTCTTCACTCTCCGCAACTCTCTACTCTCTTCGCGAATCCTTCCCTTCCCTTGTTTCCTTCTCCGATCTCTCCAGCGCTACTAATCACTTCGTCTCTAATCGTCTCTCCAGTACTTCCTGGCGGTGCTCTATCTTCAACCACGACGCCATTGTATTCCAGCGCACCTTCCGCCTTCCTCACCATTCCGACCCCAAGGAGTTCGTATCCGGTCATCTCTCCAATTTGGGAAAATCTCACCACGCCGCGTTGGCCCGTCTCCTCGGTGCCTCCATTGCTGGTGGTGGTGATCACATCTACCTCATCTATGAATACGTTCCTGGCGCGTCTCTTTCTGACTGCCTTAGAAACCCTAAAAACCCTAGCTTCACACCTCTCGCCACCTGGATGTCGCGCATCCAGGTAGCTGCCGATCTATCTGACGGTCTAGAATACATCCACAGCCAAACAGGGACAATCCACAACCGGCTCAAGAGCTCAGCAGTGATCATCTCCGATCCAGACCTACGTGCTAAGATCTGTCACTTCGGCTCGGCTGATCTATCTGGTGAACTGGAGGAGAGCAAGTCGCCTAGAGGACAGAAAAGAATTCAAGGCAGTAGAGGTTACATGGCGCCTGAGTTAACTTCAGGTGGAAGAATATCACAACAGTCTGATGTATACACATTTGGAATAGTACTATTGGAGCTGCTATCCGGTGAAGAGCCGGTGAAATTGAGGTTAAACAAGAGGAAAGAGTATGAACGTATTTCTCTAATTGACACTGCAAAAAATGCGGTGGAGGAGGGGGTCGAAGGGGTGAGAAAATGGGTGGATAGGAGGTTGCGAGATTCATACCCGGTCGATGCAGCTGAGAGGTTGATCTCAGTAGCATTGCAGTGTGTAGATGTAGACCCTGCAGCACGACCGGAGATGACATGGGTTGCGGTGAAGGTGTCGAAGATATATCTGGAATCAAAGGGCTGGGCTGAGCGGGTCCAGCCGGTGACCGAGTTCTCTGTCTCAATTGCTCCACGATAAGGTGCTTTTTACTGTACCAGGTATCTGGATTGGGATGTATTGTTTGCATGTAAACAATACCATACCGAATTGGCTTTGCTGTTCATAAGTCTTTAACTGTGATGAACTCTGGCGTACCAATTTTGATGTAGTTTCGTAATCATAGACGTATGCAAGTAAGAAAAATTCTTGGTCCGACTAACAATTGATGATCATGGATTCATGGATGACTGTAACTCATAAATATCTAGCTGAGCTGGGACCCATGATGCTTGTTGGGTCTTGCCAAATTTGTTGGAAAAAAAATCATATTCGAGCATGATTTTGCTAATTTTATTGATTGTTTGTAAAAGAGGCTTGTGAATTCTTAGGCGTGTGAATATAATATAGCAATTTATTAGGTTGGTATTTCAATTTTTTTTAGCGCAGTGCTTTGGTCGGATTGTGGGAACCATTTATTCCTTGATTAAAATATTATTTCTTTGTACATACTGCGGAAGATTGACTTGTAACATATTGAATTGTTGTATATGATGGCATCTTGTATTATAAATATGACCAATTATTTATAATGGATCGCGTTTGCGCCTTTTTCTAGACGAGGTGCATTCTATAGATATTTTTATTAACAAAGTAAAAAAAAAATTAAAAATATAAAAATAGCACAACATGATCGAAAATCATGAAGCTAATCAATCCACTTTGGTTAAACGTGTATCTAGATCCGTATTTGTTAAAAATGGAAGTGTGGACTTGAATTTTTTTATAGATCCGCGTTTATTAAATGCCGACTCGTCGGTCTGTGTTTGTTAAGTGCGGAATCAATTCCGCATTTGCTAAAAGAGAATTCATTTTCTCTCCTCACTTTGCCCTCTCTCTCCTCAATCTCCTCTCTACCCCTCTCTGCCGACGCAAGACACCTTTAAAAATATAGCATGTAATTTTTTTTTTCTGAATTTATTTATCAGTTAAATAAATAAAGATCAACACCAGTAGAAGGCCAACTAATAATCCCAGTTGTCAGTTGCGTAGAAGGTGATAAAATGATTTAAATAATATATTTTGGATGTGATTTAGTCTCACAATTTAGTTTTTTAGGGTTTAATTAGGGTTAAAATTATTAAATTCAAGTTACTGCTTAGATTTTATTATTTTTCAGGATTAGATGGAAGCCCATGAAAAATGAGGAAGAACAACACAAATTCGTGGCAAAACGAACATCAGACAAAGAAGTTAAAAGCAAAACTGTGAAATTGAGTATCAGAGTCAAGAGTCAGTACTTGCGGACCGCAGAGCATGCAACCCAGAACCAGAGCACTGACAATGATTTTCTGCGGACCGCAAGGGCCCAGCTGCGGATCGAAGGTGGGCGGGCGGTTTCACGACCTCCTGATAGTTATTTATAGTTTATGGGAGATCCGCTTAGAGTTTTTTTTAATGTTTTTGGGCTCGTTTGCTCGTTATAACGAGGAAAATTAGAAAAAGAATTCTCTTGGACATTATTAGAGTTTTTTAGAGAGAGAAATTTTCGTCCTTCTTAAGGAGAGAGAAGAAGGCCGAAGAAAGAAAAATAAAAAAATAGGCGTAACTCTTATTCTTTTGATGATTACTTTTCTATTTTTTTTATTTATATTTGTTTTATTTTCTCTCTTCTATGGAAGAGTAGACATTATTCTAGAGTGTAGGCATGTAAACTTGAAACTTGTTGCATTTTAATCATACTCATTTGTTTGTTTGTTCTTAATTTTTATGATTGAACTGCTTGTGCCTAAATTGAATTCCATATTTCTATTAGTAATATGTTTAGGAATAAAAACCTTAAGTCATGTAGATTCGTAAATTACAAATAAGTCTTAGAACAACACATAATTTGCGATAATTAAGTAGGTTTCTAACCCAAATATAACGGTACTCAGACCCAAAAGCGATATTTAGACCTATGTGAAGAACTTAACCATGAAGTCTAGGCTAAATGAGATTTTCTGAACTTTTAGAGTAATTAATTGGAAGTACTTAACGGTGAACAATTAATCTTTAATTTGTTTAGAATTATCAGAATTTAATGAACTTTCATTAGGAACAATGAAGTACTTAATTTTGAAGTTTGCGCTAATTAGAGTATGGTACTAAATCCTAACTAGAAAATTAGTACTAAAATAGACGGTAACCCTCACTAAATTAAGAATAAACTTATGAATAGCATGATTAATGCACATGTGAATAGTGACGTTGAAGCCTTAGATTTTATTTATTTGCATAAGACTCGAATTTCTGTCCACATCACTTTTAATTTAGAATTATTTTAATTAAAATCTGAACCAAATTATATTATTTATCTTAGAGAAATTATGTAATATCAATACTTTAAATTAGTCCTTGTGAAATCGATACCTAAGTACTACATGATAGGTCGTGTGTTTGCGACTGACCATATGTTATAGTATTAGATTAATTTTATTAGTTTGAAAAACACACAACAGAAGGATTGATACGTTGAGTCCTTGGTTACATGGATGAATACTAATTTTGGATAATATAATTTGTATACATAACCGCAATAATTTATAAAATTGCTTTGAAGATAAGGTTCAATGGAATCTTCGGAAAATGTTGTATTGAAATCCAAATTTGAGTTCTTTCCAAGCAAATTCTCGATAACCCATGCATTATTCGAAAAAAGAAAAATTAGACAACTCAATTACAGTCATCTTCCACTAGCATTGAGACAATCACGATGGGCTATGCATCCACACGTATGGTATTCACTCCGTACCTGACTCTCTATTTATCTTCTGGTTATTAATTATGAACTTTATTTATCATTTAGATGTTATGGACCTTTATATTATGTACTTTTATATTACGAATTTTTGTATTATGAACTTTTATATTATGAACTTTTGTATTATGAACTTCTCTTGATGATATTATTATTATTATTATTATTATTAAAATACAAATTATATAACAAATTTTAACATGATGAGTCTAAACTTTTAACTAGAAAATATATGTTTAATTTTAATAAGAGACACATATAGAATTAACAAAAAAGATTAAGAAAAGAACTACAGATATTAGCATCTATCTTGTAATTCAATTTAAATCTTAGAAAAAATAGGTTACACGTATTATTCAAATTCAACTTTTAATACACGAATTATTCATATTCATATTCAACTCTTAAATTTGAATCTGAAAAAAAAAATTTAGGGATCCCCTTTTAACAAATACGGATCTGAGTACGCGTTTAACAAACCCGAATTAGTTAATTTCTTGATTTTAAATCATGGAGTGTCATTTTTGTATTTTTTTTACGTTATTAATAAAAAATATCGGTGTATCCTACTTTACCTTCTGCTCTTTAATTTTCTTGTTCGTTTGTATGTATATTCAATATCGATCAACTACTACAAGTACAATAGTCAATTCTGCATTATATATAAAAAATATACAACTGCGTCTGCACAGACTTCAATTAAGCCAATTATTCGGTCGAGCTGTTGGAACTTGGAAGGTAAGTATAACTGCGTTTTAAACTTTTTATATTGGGTAATTTTGACCGAGTTTACGTGCGTTGCCATAGTTAAACTATATAACAATAGCACGCAACCTGAGTTATCCGACTTTGAATGTTTGTCAGATATTAAAATCTCTAGAGAAAACATTGCTGATATGGCGCCTTTAATTTATGGGGGAGGGATTTCTTGTTTTGACAATTTTAACAATAGCATTTTAAAAATATTAAAATTTTGAAAAAAGAAAAAAACGTTGAGAAATATATTCTTCAACTTGTATATTTATAGTATTTCAATTTTGTTGTAATTTAAATATTATTTAATAGTCCATTAAAGATCATCAAAATTTTATATGATTTAGAGCCGCTATGATTTAAAGGCCTTAAATAAACTATCAAACAATAATTAAATTACATAAAATTTAAAACACTAATCATCAATGAGCTAGATAATAGATCTATACATATTTTATTTTTAAAATCTTTTTTGTATTTTTTAAAATAAAATTGTAAAAATTATCAAAATAACCTCCGCTTAATTTAAATGGGACCGATCATGAGATCGATGCTATAATAAGTTAACAACTGTAAAAAAGCTGATTCCCCATGAAGCTCATTGTGGGAGAATTAGAAAGAGGATCATTCGTTACGTGTTTGACAATGAATATTTACATAATTTTTGACTAGATGATACCTCGCCATACAATGTTCCTGTAGCTCTCTTTGAATAAATGTAGCTTTCTTTAATAAATGTATGATTGCATAATGACTATGGATCGACTAACAGGTTCTATGTTAGTAATAATAATGATAATAAAAGTTACATAAAAAATAAGAGGTCCGCACATTGAACAGGTTCTATGTTAGTAATAATAATGATAATAAAAGTTACATAAAAAATATTTAATAATTAATTAAAACTAATTATATATGAACTGATATTAAGTTGAATAAAAATATGTACAAATATTTAATAAATATTTAATCATTATATTCAGATCGGGTCGATACATGATCCAAACAAGAGGTGCAAACGGATCAAATACCTTAATATTTTCTTTTCAAGTATACCCAGACTGAAAATTTAATTATTTATTATAAAATGAGTCCTAAAAGTGCTAGATTTTTGTATGTGCCGCATAGATTTATTATCAATGGCAAATAACATTAAAATTTGTGCTCAAATCTAAGCAGCTTCAGAATATCTACTGGAATTTTTCTGTACTAATTTTATATCTTTTTATCACCTAAATTACAAAATAGTCTAAGCAGATTCAAACATCAGAGATTTAACTGAAAACGACATAACCGAAATTTAATTTGTTTATTTGTACATCATTGTTTTTTTGCTTCTGAAAAATCGACCCCCATAAACCCTGAAATTGACTCGGGTAAATATAATATTACAATTGCATTGCTTAGGGGTCATACATTTGTCCTCACCGGAGCAAGATACCGACCCTAAAAATCCACCGGTGCACAGTATGGCACTAGCTAGAAAGCTCTTGAAATGGCCTTCGCCGCTTCATCCAGATGTTGACATTGCCGACACCGATATGCGAAGGTCCAAGGCACCTCCTAAGTTCTCATCTCCTAAAATCTTCACCCTCAGACCTCCTAAAATTGATTTTCATTGCCTATAGAACCTCCTAACACACTACACTCTATGATGTCGGAATCACCTCCTAAGTTGAAGCAAGTTAAACGGACTGTCCGTTGCATGTCCGACACCCGTCAAGTATGCAATGGTGCATAAGCCTGGGGATGGGTTCATGCCAGACCCTTAACCTGAGCCATTTATGCGACTGATTCGCTAATGCCGTTTGATATCTGATATCTGGTCATGGACTATATATGTATGGAGACTATAGAAAATGAGCTCCTCACATAAAAATTTGTGTTCAAATTGGCATTGTCTATTTATCTTTAAGATCATATTACTAGTACAATGAGAATCTTAGAATTTATAATTCCGAGTTGTTTATGAAATCTGTTTTTACTGCTGGTGAGATTCATCTGTCAGATACATGGGACATGATCTATTTCAAAGAACCTCTAATAGGGAATTTACATTCATTAAAGTTAGATTAAATTTGTGTTTAATCGTTATAAATGGATATCCATACAAATTTAAAAGTGTTGCACATTATTCTCATGGTTCTAGATCCTAAATTGAATAGCTTATCACTGATTATCTGATGCACTAGAAAAAAAAATTTAAACGCTCATAGTTCTCCAAATGGCAAAAGTCTAAAGCTGCTCTTTTCTTTTCCGACATCATGAGGTGCAAATCGATCACATACTAATATGAACTTGCTCTAGTTTTGATTTAGATAATCAAACACAGCTCTCTATTAGAAATTGCAATCACCCAATTAGCTTAACCCAGTTAAGACATCCAGTCCATTTTTCTGTCAATGAAGCAATTAAAAGAAATATAGCCCAGTTAACAAATGTATGGATCTTTATCATCCCTATTAGAGATCGATACAAATAGACCCTGAATTTTCAGGCCCATTAGATCGTTTATTCGGAAAATTATGCACTTATTCATACCATCTTCTCCTGAAAATGAATCATTACAAAATCTGGTTCGAATTTGTAATTTCTGAACCTGACCCGACCAAAATTTAAGTTTGTGCCTGTGCTGTAGCTGTGCAGTGAGAAAACTGTAACCAACTCCATTTAATTTGTGGCTTTAATTTCCTGGTGCGTATATATGTTGTTGTTGAACACCCCTCTAGACATGCAAGTGCGTATCTATGTTTGAAATTCATCTTTAGCGTATTTAAAATGATGATGCATAATGCAATTGTTAATATTCAAAAATCAGTCCTGTATTTTCTACTAAAAGATAAAATTACACATATCCTGTAATTGAGAAATTGATTTTTTTTTCTTATATAGCTTGTGGAACCTCAAAGCTTTCTTTATTTTTTAATTGTATTTAAGAAAAAAGTCAATAAGTACTCCATTCAATACACAAGAAAAAAATTGATGCGCTGCCAACAAATAAGTGTGTTAATGATTCATAAAATATTCTTGTAAAAAATAAAGATGGCGGGAAATAAGAACGCGAAATGCATCACAGCATTAATTGTTTTTGTATAGTTTAAGAAAATCTTAAGAAAATATTATTTGTCAAATTGTGTGCATTGTGCCGGACGCGTGCTGCGCAATAACTAATATAAACGCCACTGTACATGTTAACAGTATATAATCCATGCCCAATGATTTTCGTAATATTAATCATGATAATTAGTGGTGGATATAGTCTGATTTTAATTTTACAAAGGGAGCCGAAAAGTTCTTATATTTGAAAATTATGTAAAATCTATAGGAAAATAAATAGTTAAATACATAATTCAGGTCATAAGTCATAACGCGGGTTGACAATTCATGATAAACACTTTTTTTTAATTATATCAAAAATTTAAGTTGTACGATTTCAAATTAGAAAAACGAACGTCTAATGCTGTTCAATTTACAAACAGAACATCTCGACCAAAAAAAGTGCATTTAGTATTTATTTAAAGAAAAGATCAAGACGATGGAATATCAATCGTTGGTTTGCATTTATTTTGTTACTTGTTTTTTTTTTATCTTCTAATGTAGTACAAATTGATGTCAAAATTTTGTATCTTTTTGTAATTAATGCCCCGTGAAAATATTTAAGATAAATATTTAAATTTTTATTTAAAATTTAAAACTTAAATTATTAATGTAATATTAATAGTGGCATCATATGTCAAAAAAATATTCATCGTCCTCTTTGTTCAGTTATGCTTTAATATGCCGTGAGGATTGGGACAAGTATGAGAAATTCCATCTTGACCGCTATTCCTATTGATTTGATGTTTTAAATGGTTCCATAGCAACCGTAACATTGTTTATGTTTGTCCGAGTAGATTCTCAATGTTGTTGTTGTCCGAGTAGATTCTCTGGGGACTTCCTTTCCGAGTAGATTCCCTAGGCGTGATCGATTCAACACTATGAGTAGGTCCGTCCTATCTTGACTACTATTTGATTCACGTTCTTTCCTTCTCTCTTCGATGCCTTCTTAGGGTATGTCATTTGTCCGAAAGCCTAAACCTTACTCCGACTAGTGTATTAAAATCGGGACGGGTCGGGTCGGGTCGGGATGGGTTATGGCGGGTCGGCGGGTTTTGACGGGACGGGTCGGGACGGGTCGGGACGGGTCAACGGGTTACGGTGGGGCGGGTTAGCACGGGTCCAATTCGGGGGGTTTGGCCGCGACCCGTCGGGTTGGACGGGTCGGCGGGTCGGGACGGGGCGGGTCGGGACGGGTGGGACGGGTCGGCGGGTCAAAATTTTTTTTTTAATTCTGAAAAATCCAAATAAATTCTAAAAAATTCCGAAAAATTCAAAAATAAACACTAAAAATATTAAAAAAATAAAAACTTATATTCTTGACCAATAAATTTTATTTTATTTATTTTGTCTTTTTTTTTCAAAATTCAAAAATAATCAAATAAATTATAAAAAAATTATAAAAACCGAAAATAATTATTGAAAAATTAAATGATATGACTTAAAATAAATTGAAATAAAATTTTAAATGATATAAAAAAATTATTTTATTTTGTTGTCATTTTTTTTCAAAGTTCAAAAATAATCAACAAAAATTGAAATAAATTATAAAAAATCGAAATAATTATTGAAAAATTAAATAAAATCTTAAATGATATGACTTAAAATAATTGAAATAAAATTTTAAATGATATAATAAAATTATTTTATTTTTTTGTCATTTTTTTTTCAAAGTTCAAAAATAATCAAATAAAATTAAATAAATTTTAGAAAATCGAAAATAATTATAAATAAAGTTACCCTCCTCCTTTATTCCGGGCTTGGGACCGGCTATGTAATACATAGGCGGAGTTCTAATTTTTTATTCGTTAGTAAAGTTTATTGAAAAAAATCAAATAAGGATTGTAAATGCTAGAAAAAATTTAAAAATAGGGGAAAAAATATAAAATATAAGTGTTTAAAAATACCATCTAAATATTCGAGTTCATATACCATAGCTCATTTTCGGGCATACCATTTGAGTCTCCATCTGCTTCTGTCATAAATTCACCGGATGATTGTTCTACGGGTGCATGTTGATTACGTTATTCTGCATCAAACCAATCTTTCAAGCATACGAGTCGTTCGAATGTCTTTGCACCCAATCTGCTGCGTTTATCTGTTAGTATCCTGTTTGCTGAACTAAAACAGGATTCGGAAGGGACGGTTGACACAGGCACGGCAAATATATCACGTGCCATCATGGCGAGAGTTGGATATGCATTTTCATTCCTCTTCCAATAACCGAGGATGTCAATACCGTCAGGTTCCATACTTCCTAAACAATAGCTAACTAATTCATTCATATTAGTTTGCATTTGTGAGTCGTCATCTTCCTTCAAGTCTCGTAATAATGCAGACCGACTATTGCTCCTAACATATTTAAAAAAAATATTAGTCTCACAATATTATAATAATATAATGAGTTTGAATATTATAAATATGTTAGAATTTAGTACCTAATATTACGAGGATTCGAAGAAGATGGATGATTCGTTTGGTTTGAATGAAGTTGGGTGTTGTATAGGTTAAACATTTCTTCCAATGCAGATGTCACACGTTGTTCCTCCCCGATATGTGGTAAATTTAGATTCTTCTTATACCATTCAAGCAATCTTATAGTATACTTCTTCTTGAATGAAGGATGGAGACAGTTTGCAATAATTGTAATGAGAGGAACTTCATCCCAATATTTTAAGAATTTCTCTCTCATGACTTCTATAATTGGTGACAGAGGTGAGTCACCGTGCACGTCCTCCGCGATTCGACGAAGATCTATATTCTCAAAATCATGGTACACCTTAAAAAAAATAAAATAAATTAGTAATGAAATAACTTAAAATTTGTAACGAAATAAATACAAGACGAAAAAAAACCTTGGATATCAAATAGAGATGTTGAAGCAATTGATGAGCGGATGGTATGTACGAGCATGATAGTTGGACGGTTGCATTGAAAAAAACTTCTAAAAATGTGTGAAGTTGTTCGAGTTGATCTCATTCTTCCATGGAGCATAATAAGGGTAATTCCTCGGGTGAATTACGTAGGATCTCACTTATAGCATGTTTGTATGGAAGGACACGGTGTATCATTCTATATGTTGAATTCCAACGTGTATCTATGTCCCACGGTACTCTTAACTTGCTCAAATTTAATCGTCCACACAAGGCATGAAAATCTTGTTTTCTTATATTGTTAGAATAAATATGATGAAGACCATCTTTAAATTTACATATTAAATTATTTGACGGAAGTTGTCTTCAAACCCACCTTAACAGTTAAACTATGAATATGATATGCACATTTTTGGTGAAACATTCTACCATCCAAAATTGGGTTTAGTGCACGTGTAAAATAATCAATAGATTTAATATTGTTGCTTGCATTATCAAAAGAAATTGAAAATATTTTGTTCTCTAAATCTCTTTTCAAATTATACTCATGCAATACATTTATAATGGCTTGATAAATAATTTGTGCGGTGTGCGGATAATTCATGATTCGAAAACTTAATACTCTTTTTTGTAAAATCCAATCATGATCAATATAATGGGCGGTAACACAACTATAACTAAGACCATGTTTACCGGCGGTCCATATATCAGATGTAATTGATATTTTATTTGTTGCAACTGCAAATATGGCCAATAATTCATTTTTTCGTTCAACATATTATTTTTTTAACTCAGATACCATTTTGTTATGATGAAACCTTTTGTATAATGGTTGACCACAACCTCTAATTACCAATCGAGCAAAATCGGTATAATATGTCATACTTATTGGTTGTTCTTTTTTTGCTATGTATCGAGCAAACTCATTTAACATTTTTTTTCGTCATATTTGACAAGAGTTCTAGTACCGTCCGAGTTCAAACAACTTTGTACCATACGGGTATCGGGTCTTTCTTGGGGTTCTTCATTTTTTGCTATATGTTTATCGGCATGTTTTTTAAATTGACTTAAACCATTTTTTATTACATAATTGTACGAAGTTTTGCAATTACTTACCTTACATCGTGCATTGATTAGAACACCGTCGGGACCTAAAGTTTGTTCATAATAGCGCCACCAAGGTGCATCATAAGTTGGGGGAGCTCTCTTCCTTCTCTTGTCAGCTCCGGATTCGATCGGGGATTCCGGGACGCTTGAGTCGGGTGTTGGTGTGGAACATCCCGCACTCGTTGGATGTAACAGTGGAAGTCCACCACTAATAGTTGCATCGGTATTATATTGAGAACTTGACGGATATTGAGAACTTGACGGAAATGAGGTCGAACCTTGTCCGGCACTAAAGGAAGTGATTTGCGGGTTGTAATTAGGATCAACATGTGGTTGTGATGGATAATATTGTTGTGATGGAATTTGTTGATAATAAGGATGCGGAGGGTTAAGATTTTGTTGATAGTATGGGTTCGGAGGGTTAGAACGTGGTATTTCTTCACCAAAAATTTCAACGCTCAATCGATGTGTCATTTCTTCGGCTTGAGAGGGATTGGGAGATGCCATTTGATATTGCTAAAAAAATATTAAAAAAAATATAATGAATGCTAAATTGACAAAAAATAATGATAAAAAACAATGTAACAAAAAAAAAAGAATATAATAGAAAAACAATGATAAATAAATAATGTAACAAAAAATAAAGAATATAATAAAAAAACTAATTAAAATAAACTAATGATAAAAAAATTAAAGAATGTAAATATTTATTTAAAAAACTTAATCATTAAATAATATTTTATAAAAAATAACTAATTATTATAAATTAAAAATATAAGTAATTACAAAAAAATAAAGAATGTAATAAAAACGAATTAAAAGAAACGAATGACAAAAAAAGAGTGCAAATATTTATTTAAAAAACTAATTACTAAAAAATATAAACTAATTATAAATTACTAATTATAAAATATAATATATACTAATAAGTAATAACTAACCTTTTTTTTTGTCGGAATCGAAAGATTGTCGAAAGCCCGAAACTTTAAGACGAATTAACGATAAATAATATAACGAATTGCTAAATTGACAATAATAACTAAATAACACTAATATAAATATTTTTAATTTTTTTTCTGGATAATGTAACAAAATTACTATAATAATATAATTAGAGAATTACTAATATCAAAAGATTAACGAATTAACGAGAGAGAGTTTGGTTTGGAGAATTGAGAAGAGAGATAGAGTGAAGTTGTTTGTGTGAGGATATGAGATGAAATGGGGTGGTATTTATAGGAAAAAAAAATTTGAATTATGATTTTTTTTATTTTTTTCCGATTTGTTTCGATTTTTTTCGATTTTTTTTCGATTTTTTTTAATAACAGCGGGTTTAACGGGTCGGGTTGGTCGGGTAAAGTGGGTCGGGTCGGACGGGTAAAGTGGGTCGGGTTGGACGGGTTTGATTCCCGGGTTTCCCGAGTCGGGTCGGGGCGGGTCGGGCACGGGTTATCCCGGGTTTGGCGGGTCGGGTTGGGTCGGGACGAATCTAAAACAGGTTTTTTTCAAATTTTTTTGCCCGCGCCCGTGCTAGACCCGCCGGTTCTAACGGGTCACGGGTCCGACGGGTTTGAGCACGGGACGGATCGGGGTGGGTCGCGGCCACGGGTCGGACGGGTCGGGTCTGACCCGGTCGGGTATTTTTAATACTCTAACTCCGACCACTGCCCAATTGTTTGTCATTGCTCGCATTTATTCATGCAGTCAACGCTGCGCGCCTTCTAGAGTCTTGGGAACGAGGAAAATCACGAAAAAACCCCGTAAGGTAAGAACGTCCTACCTTCTTTTTCCTTAGAGTACGAGTCCCGAGAATGGAGAAAATTCACGAAAGCCCGTGTTCGCTTCGCGCCTCACTTCACTGACCGTAGTACTTTGCAAACTCGCCGACAGTGGTATCTTTAATTTTTTTTATTTTTAGTTATTAAAAAAAACACATTCACACCATAAATTCTTGTTTTTTAAGTTGGAAAATAAGTCGGATGAAGAGGTAAAAAAATAAAAGACACCACCCCACGATGTATTTGCTCAAACACATTAGTCGGATTAGCGTATTTACAAAGCGTCACTGACAATAATACGCTGTCATTTATATTTTTAAAATTTTAATTTAATCACTCTTATTATTAAAAATAGAACGAAACCCGATTTAGGATAAAAACAATAACTAGCACAGAATAAATAAAACGAAAAATAAAGAAATACTAAATAAAAAAATAAAAGGTATCAAATTTGAAAATTATTCTTTCTACCCATTTTTATCTTCCAACTCTATATCTAAAACTAAAGAGTTATATATATATATATATATATATATATATATATATATATATATATATATATATATAAATTTCGGATAGAATGAAAGGACCATAATTTAAACACCGTAAGAATCTCAGTTCTTAGAGTTGCAATGTCTAGCTGTACGGATTTCTTGCACTGGACGTTGATTATAACATCCGTTTGGTTTACATGCCAAATTTTCAAATATAAAACTAAAAAAGGATTGGGATTTTGCTTACGTAATTTTGCTTTGCTGTCAGCTATGTGTAAATGGTAAAATTCTGTTGTTCCAGTAGAAAAGTAGGGCCTTACTTGTCATCAGCAACTTCTAATCTTTGGAATCTATCTCATCAGTAATTATTAGGAGTGTTAATGGGTTAGATTGGATCAGATTCGGGTCATATTATTTTATTATTTTTTGATCCAATTTGTTCTATTTCGTTTAAATTCGGATAATGTTTTTTGACCCATACCTGATCCGATCCGATCCGTATAAATAAATAAATAAATTATAAATTATAAATTAATTAATTTTAAATTAATCTAAATTAGTGTATAATTAATATATATTTAAACTTTAATTAATACTAAATCATAAAATTATTTCATAAAACACAATTAATCGGATCGGGTCAGGTTGACTTGAACTCGACCTGTTCCGATTCGGATAAAAAAAGTTAAACTCATATCCGATCCATTTATTTTTGGACCATGTTGGATCAGATCCGGTCAATAATTGACACCTCATAATTATTCTAATAATTAATTTAAGAAAATCTGATTAAAATCCCCTCGGAGTTGAGATTTCCGCCTGAACATTAATTTCATTAATATCATCCAAACAATATTATCTTAACGAAAAAATTCCCACGCTTTCACTTCAAAAAACAACAGACCATTGTCCTATTGTAAAAAAAAAATTCATCCTGCGTGTTTGTATGATAAATTAATATCTCTACATAATTAAAGGTGTTGACGACTATATCTTAGTCGATACACATAATACAGTTTTTAATAATAGATGAGTATAAGAGTAAGGCTGGTGTGTTTAAGCTCATCAAAATTCTTGAGAAAACTAAAAAATCAAGTGAATTAGATCAAACGGCAATTATTTCATAGATGATGCGTTCCTATGCTAAAATTGACATTTAAAAAAAATCAATATAAAATCAGGTAAACAAGAAATGACAAAATTGAGATGAATGCATGAAATAACTGAAAGACCTACAATCTTTTTTTACTGCTTGACTTTGTATTAAAGAATAGAAAATACATATTTTTCATGTATATGTTAAAAGATATGGAGTATCATATTTTGATCAGTTTGGTTTGTTGTTTGGAGCAATAGATAGAAGGGTCGTTCTAGATAAAAAGTAACCGTGCAATTATTTTCTTAATATATACTAACAATTATGCTTAAATTAATTTTTAAAGTATAATTGCTCGATCTTCTATTCCAACGATTAATTTTTGGAAAGTATACTATCTCTCTATTTTTCTCTAAGAGAATTCAACAATATTCCGGTTCCATATAATTCTCACGTCCCAATTAAGCAGTCAGAGTGCATCTTTTTATACTCGTATTTTTTTTCTTAAAAATATTGATTTTGATACTTATCGGATCTTCCGATGTAATTATGGTGCCGGCATATTCTTGCAAAAATAATAAGAAGAAATAACAATGAATCATTTTTTGTCCGATGTCGACTATTTATGATTTATATATGGATCTACTAAAAAGCCAGACATGTAATTTTCAGTTTTTTGAAAACAAATCTAATATATATATAGAAAAACTATGATGCACGAAATATAAAATTTCTCGTATTTCGCGTATGTATCTAAAATATAAAATTTTAAAAGGGCGATCTAAACCGTTGAACATGATTTTCATATTAAAAAAAATCTTTGGAGATCAAAATTTATATTTTCTTAAATTTTTTGCTACTTTTTAGATGAATGAAAAATCATTAGTATTGGATGGTGCAGAAAATATTAGATCAATGAACTTTGTATCCATCTAAAAAATAACAATTTTTTAAAAAATATATAAAAGTTGATCACCAAATTTTTTTTATATGAATATCATATCCAATGGTTTGGATCAACCATTTTAACTTTTAAATTTGAGATATGGACATAAAATATAAAATATTTTATACTTCACACACACTCACACTCTCTCTACATACGGAGAGAGTTTATCTATCATGCTTCCAGTAACATTTTGGTTAAAATGCTCACGGTCAAAATTTTACTTTTTCATTTTCAAAATTTTAATTTAAGTAGCCCAATAAAATTTTTATATTATGATCTTATAGAATAATAAATTTTGCCATATTTGAAATTATTTTACTATGTTTTGAACGATAGCCCTAAATAATTAAAAAAATAAAAATTATATGTCAAAATGAGTTACTTTTTAAAAATCATTAAGTATAGTAAAAAATTTTTAA
>CAXKVV010001674.1:0-26630 GCA_964058805.1 Schoenoplectus triqueter
AACAGATTTGAGTCATGTGATGCAAATACACTATATCTGAAGTGATCACTTACGCTGAATCCTCTATATCTTTCGTATATAGTAGAAATGCTTACTCTTATGAAAGATGCTTGAATCAAAATAAGGCGCTACTGAAGGTAGAATGGATAGACAGCTCAATCAATTCAAAATCATGCCAGGTGGTCCTGGATCAAAACTAGACTTGCTCAAGACTTCCTTCCCAAAGATAGATCAATATCAAGATTTCTCATTCCTCTTACTGATGCAACTTGGCTTCGCACCTTAGTAAATAATATGATCAAGATAGTGATGCAAACAGCTTGTGCAAAAAGAAAAAAAAAATCTCACATGCAGGCACAAGCACATCATGAAAAAAGTAATGCTATATTGAATACAAATGTTGTGCTTGATATGAACGTCAACTCCACAAGAAGTCAACTTTCCGGACCATAGCAAGCTCCAAGCATATTATAGGCAACAGGGAAAAAGAGGAAACCAAATAATAAAATTGGAAACCCCGGCAAAGTTGCCAATCATGATGAAAGAAACCAGAACGCCAATTAACATGATTCCAACAAACCATTAACTTCATGCAAACTGTAATGCAATGCAGGCAAACTACGGAGCAGTAATGAAAGACCAACTATTTAACGACTGTTCTCATACCAAGAGAAACTACACTTCCAGAATCACATACATATAAAAATTTAACAAAACAAAACATCAAAACAATTGTCTTATCAATTCAAACCACCTCAAGTCCACCAAAACTGGCTGATTAACTAAATTCAAAAAGCAAACCCTACCGCCTCACATGAAGAGGTTCGGGCGGGAAGCCTTAAAGGTGGTCTTCAGCACCCGAGACGGGGGGCGGACCTTCTTGAAAATGAGAGGGAACTTGATCATCTCATCATGAAATTGTTTTGTGTTCTCCCTCTTGCACATTTCATTTGGGACAGTAGCCGTCTTGATAATTTGGATACACGGGGAACGCACACGGTGACGAGAAGCCATCTCATCATACATCTGCTCTACTGCTCCATTGAGGGTGGTGTCACGGAATTCCTTGTACATGTTATGGTACCCAGTACGACTCTGGTACCTCAGCCAGATGCCATAGTTCTTCACCACAGTTGGATATTTTTCAAATATCTGTAACAAAGGGATGCTACATCATTAGTAATAAATATCAGTGGAGACAAACATAGGGTCCATTAAGTATGCATTTGCAGTAAATAATGTAGAAACAATTGTGCACATCATTGTCACTGTTATTCAAGAACTTAAACCACAAATAATTTATGTTCCTCAGTACACTGTAACAGGCCAAATGTCATTTACTGAAACTGCCAGATCAAACATACTTTACATTGGTTAAGGATGGCATTTCATATAACCTCCTCTTTTCACTCAAGAATTTTGATATTGATAGAGTAGTACAGGTACAAATTAGAGAGTAAAAAAAACGAAGCTGGATATACTTGGTTATCACAAAAGTTGAATGCACTTGTGAGACAGCAATCTAAACACAATTTCTTAATACTTCAACAAGGAACCGGACCATTGTACACATTCAAGATGTCTATCACACCTAATCATCTACCATTTTCAGGAAATGACACCTTAGAAACATCTACAGATGTAAGACTAACCTCGTTAAGGGCGAGAATTTGCCCGTTGCTCTTCTTGACTTTCTTCAGCTTGCGGAGAAAGTACCTGACCAACAAATTCAACACCAAATCGTCTCAACTCAAAACTCACGAGAAAACTTGAAACCAGACCAAAAAAAATCCGAGAACTCCGAATCTAAATGCTTACCAGAATTTTGACTTGGCTCGCACTTCATTAGTCGCCCAGAGCTTCATCCTGTATATTTTCGGATGCTCATCGCCGGGAGTGGGGAGAGCTCTGCCGACGACCTGGTATTGATGAAACTGCGCAAAAGGTAACACAAAAGAAGCAATCGCAAGGCATCAGTGATCATTCTGGAATACACAAACCGATCGAGAAGAAATAAAGCTCGGATGTGAGATCCCAAGGAAAAATTGGCTGATATTTCGCTTACCCTGAAAGACACCATTTTCGAAAGCGCGGAGACGAGCGACGGCGGCGATGGAGGGAGAACAAAGCGAGCGCAGAATGTCGCGATGGTTTATATACCTGTCGAATGTCGATGCAGGGTTGTAAATGCGAAACCCTATTGGGCTATTTAACGAAAAGATGAAATTAATATTGGGCTTTTCTGTCAAATAATTTTACTAGGCTGAGTTCAGCCCCTGAATATTGAATATTCACTGTTTTAGTATTTATTAGCATAATGGCAGCGGATGTTGAGTCTTTCATAAAAGTTTTTTTTATTGGAATTATTTTTTATTTTTATAATTTTATAACTTTAGTTTATTTTCATGTGAAAAATTTAGTAATTTTATGTACGTTAATTTCAAAATGAGTTTATACCTACAACTTTTAATTTGTTGACGTGATAATTTCTATTTAGATCGTCTCCAACCGTGCAGTTGACAAAATTAAAATTATTCGTCACATCATCAACTTTATCATTTTCAGAATACTAAGTTACTAATCAACTGTCAATAAGATGTTAAATGTTTATAAATTCATGACTTATGGAACATTATTGTAAAATGGCCAACGCAAGAAAGAAATTCATTTTGTGCCTGTCGTCACTTTTGCAACATTTGGCACTAGATCTGTGAAATCAATTACGTCAAAGATTCTAATTATTAGGGCTCAAGGAAAGCGGCCCCATGTTGAATTTGAAGCTGATACAGTGCAACTGCAAGTGATGAGCCCACTTACCTCCAGATAACAGAGATTATTTTGAGATTGAGTTTGCAAAGATATTGACTCAAATCGGAAGCATTAGCAACAGAGGATTTGAATTTTTGTTTTCTGATTTGGACCGTCCAATCTGAAATTAAAATATAAAATATCCAATTCTTCTGCAGGGTGCAGACTTACAACAACATGTCAATCCGATAGAAGATTACAATTTACAGGTCTGCATGGTACAACTCCTAATTATTTGTTTTACATGTGATATCAGCTAAATTAGAATACTCTGATTGAATTTTCTCGGCGCCCTTGATAATGAAGATGTACACTTCTATATGGAAAGACTATCACAGTCAATTACTACAGTTGTTAATTACTATGCTACAGGCTACAATAATCGCAAGTTATTTGAACTTACAAATTTCAATCGCATGGTTTTATCTTCTCGGCAACAACAGCAACAGGGTGAAGAAAAGAACCCACTTGACTTCGTAAATTTCAACAATATTAAATTAGCTAGGTAAGAGGAGATGAATAAATTTTAATACGGCGTTGACGATAAGTAATTATAACATGTCTACATATCGTGTTTAAGAAAATGTTAGACATTACGGGATATGATGATGAAACAAGATGGCACACATTTTTAACAATAAATTCAAACTACCATCCCAATCTTTAATGCCAAAAATGCAAATTATACAGATCTCTTGGGACAAAATTTCTCACTCTCAGATGCCCAAAGAAATACAAGAAAAAAAATAATTAACCGGGGTGGAAATATCTTTCGACCCCAACTACAAATTATCTCAACTGGACAACACCATACCAGTAACATTGTACTGGCATATTCTCAAATAATTTATCTTTTCTTGCAAAATCTATTACATCTGACAACAAAAGAATACAACGTGGACCATGAGACCTAGTTCACCCAATCTAAAAGTTGAAAGCTTATGAAGCAAGCCTTTTCCCATTAAGAATGCCTAACCATTGTTGCTCACAAGGATCTTCTAGCTAGGTAAAGAGCGCATGCATTTGCATCATTGTACACTAAGCTTGTTTATTTCCTGTACAACCGTATGTAATTGTCCATTCAAAACTCCATTTTCAGATGCATTTTGTGCACTTTGGCTCACAGAAACTGTAGAGCATTTTGGGCCTCCGAAGTACGAAGAGTAAGGGAAATATTCAGCGCATCGCTCCTTCCATCCTAAGAACAAAAAACAGCATTTTAGGGAGAGCAGCTAATCTGTAATTTATGTGGCTTTTATGGAGAAATATTCACTCGGGACTAGCAAACCCACTATTAGTTTATAAAAACTGAAAAGCAAGTCAAATTACAACTTACGTGAAGCGGCATCTGGATCATTGAAATCAGTTTCAAGTGACTTATGAACTGAAATACAATCTAGCAGATTCCACACTTTTACTTGACCAAGAAATCCTTCCCTGGTCATAAAGAAAATAAAAAGAATAAATAAGAAATTTCTGCTTTTCCATTTTAGGACCGCATACCAGGATGCAAAGATTGCAAGATATTTTAACTTCTACTATAACTTATGGAAACAATTCAGTTGAAAATAGAGACGTCCATTATGATCTGAAGTTCTGAACTGAATCATGTAAGCAGCCCTGCCACATGGGTCAGGTTTGGTACACAAGTCCACCGAGAGCCCCCCCCCCCCCCAACACACACACAACAACAACAAAAAAATATTTTACCAGATTATAATGAAAATGCTTCAGATGTTATTTTAAATCCAAGCCCAAATCTAAACTTTAAAAAACCTTAGTCCAGAATAGTGACTCCGCCAAATGCACCCACCAGTTGCAGTTCTTTAAACAATATTTTTCTTTTTTGAGGGGTCATGGGCTAAAGCTCCAACAAGTACAACTAGGAAATTGCTACCAAGAACTCCAAAAGTCTTAAGGCGGTAAGGTGTCAGATCTACCAGGAGTCGCAGACTGAACCACAAGCCTGGACAGTAGTGAAAAATTTGTTAATCTTATCAACAAGTTGCACAAAATTACCCTGATGCGATGTTATTTTTAGAATCTTCAATTAGTTTAACCGCCTCCAGTTTTTTGTCAGGCTCCAAAAGGTACATCATTTCGGCTGCTGCAGCTCTATGCATCAATGAATCTGCTAATACAACATAATGCCTTAGGGGTCATACTGGTAACCAGACTAAGCGGGAGAAAATTTTGTGAGCAACTCATGGGTGATATTTAGAATAATTAGAGCGGTAAGTGCACATAATTAGTTATAAATACCCATGTAGTATTTGTAAAAACATTGAAGAATGAAATGAATCGAGTCTCGAACTCATCTCTGTCCTGTCTCTACCTTCTCCTCTCTTCTCTCTACTGTCCCTCTTTTCTCTGCTTTCTTGTATCAAATTATACACCGAAATTCCAAAACATCCGCAAACTAACAAAATTTCTTAAATTCCCCTCAAATTGTCATGGTATCATTAAGCACATGACATACAAGAACAGAACAATAATTATGACAGCAGTGACCATTATTTCAACTAACAAAAAAAAATCTGGACAAAACCCACAGGCAGAACCCTAGCCTACAATGCAGCACTGCAGAAAGCCCATGCTTCTTTTTAGAAATACTTGATGAATGTTTAGAGCTTGCAAAGACCAAAATACCCTCCATTTTTTCCTGTTAAATTTCATGATGGCTGAAAGCAGGTTTCAATGGCTATATCATTCAGCCGAAGAAACTAATTCTATGAGAGAGAGAGAGAGAGAGTGTGCACACACGCCTCTGTGTGTGTGTGTGGAAGAAGAGGAAGAAGAAAAAGAAGAAAAAGAAGAAGAAGAAAAAGAAGAAGAAGGCTCCTTGGCAGCCACAGTCAAGTTTTCGGGGGAAAAAGGAGGAGGAAAGGGAAACAAAAATAGGAAAGTCCATGAAAGCTACAAACCTTTGTTCTCCTCAAGGAAAGCTTTATTCACTTCCACAAGAGATTTCCCTTGCAATTTACTGCAAAGAAGAGGTTGGCTATATGTAAGGTACCATGATATGGTGAAATAAAACACAATTAAAAGTGGTTTGTAGATAAACCTTATATCTGCTTTTTCTGCCTCCAGAACATTCCAAATGAGTTTCTCAGAATCTGTCAATGGAGATGGCATACTGCTTATTTTGCTGATGAGCTTAGTCTGTGAGAAATAAGTACATATAATCAGTACATTTGTAATTAATAATAATGAAGTTGAATTTTTTTTAGCATGTCAAAATTCAGAATAAAGTAAATTAGCTTAGCTGGCTTATAGAATATTTCAGGAAGCAAAATCTCAATGTATTAGAATTGTTAGTTCTAGTGAGGTGTTAAAAAAAAGACTCGGTCATCTTACCAAACAACGGTGAGAATCTGGACTATTTCCATCCAACGTCAATAAATGTTTTACAGCCTGTAATACATATGTGTTTATAAGAGAGAGGAACACAAAAAAAAGGATAATAAATCAGCCAAAGCACTAACAAAGAAAATTTTATAGAGGTAACACTTGGCAAGATTATTGACTAAAAAGGTATTACCTTCAAAGCTAGTAAGATTTTTTGCTTTCTCATGCTAAGTTCAAAAGAGAGTATATGTGTTTCCAGAGATTTCGATGAATTACTCTGGAGAAGCTGCAAGTACTTGGTAGCTTCAGCCAGTGGATCTTCAACCTGTTTAGAAGCAAAAGGACGACATCAAACATGATTCTTTCATGGCCGTTTCTCATAGTTAACTGGATTTTGCAGACAGTTGAGCTCAAGAACCAAAGTCTTTCCAGTAGATGTTGCATGAAAAGTACACATTATTGGTTATAAGTAAAATGTCTTCAGAACACACACTATAGATGACATAGGTAAAAACGAAACCATATATGCCAAAAGGTGGCTAAACATATGCAAAATGACATGTAGTTAACCAAAAAGTTTTTTTATTTATTCTTTGTAGTTTTGCAAGTTTTACATACACAATGCTGTACAATATAAAAGACTGATAACATAAAATAAGGTACACAAAAAAGGTACTAAATGGAAAAAATCTACCATATGCATAAAAAGATGAAGTATAAAATGGCACCTGTGACCTTTTGGTTGGCAACCGAAATAACTTTTTTGTCTTTTATGAAAACAATTATTGCTCTTAGGCTCATTCTTTGTTATGTAACTGAATGTAATAAGGGCTTCATTTAAGATAATTAGATAAGTTCATTATTTGTTATGTTACAGGCAATACCTGCAGCAGCTTTTCTCCATGAGGATCAGTATCAACAGGCCTGGAGTGCCGCTTGCCGGATTTAGCAGCTGCATTTGCAGCTGCTTCTTGTTCAACCTTCTCCTCTGCTTCCTAACAAGTATCAAGGGAAAAATAAAAGAAAACAAACAAATTACAATGACAACAAATAAACAACATGATGATTTTACCACACACATACTATGTGGGTGAACTTATAGGTCATGTTTGATTAAGGCACAAGTGTTCCTCACTTATGGAGCCAAACATGCATAATTTAAGTAGATATTAGTGGTAGTAAAGGAAAATTATGGCTCCATAACTTAAGGAGCCTAGAGAGGTGGTATAAGTTATTCCTGAAGTTATGGAGCCATGGGACCCACAATTCATACTAAAATTAATTAATTATTATTATTATTTCTATTACTACTACTACTATTTGTACCATTATTATTAATTAATTATAATTATGTAGTTAAATTTTTGTACATTACTAATCTATATTTTTATTTTTATGATGATGATGATATAATAATAATAATGTTATTCCTATTACTGTTGTCATCAAAAAAATCATTTTAATTTTATTATCAATAACATTGATGTTATTTACACATTTTAATATAATAATACAAATATTATTTCTTCTTATTACTCTATTTGCTTAACCAAACAAGAATAATTTGTGGTGACCTAACTTTACATAAAAAGTTATGACTCCATAACGTTTAAGTTCCAACCAAACATGGGAATAAGGTATAAAAAGGCTTTAATGGCCACAAATTGATGCACAAATTCCACTTATATCCTTAAACTTTAAAGATACCAGCTAATAATGTCTACCTAGATAATATCCAAACAATAATTCATATGTGAAAGTTCCGACAATTACTTTCTTTGCACGAGCCTCTGCCTTTTTCTGTTTCTGTCTCAATTTCTTCCTTTGCGCGGGTGGAAGCTTTGAAAGGTCATCAGTCTCCTCAATTGCAGATTTTGATGGAGAATCATACAATCTCATGTAACACCTAATTAGCAAAAAAAAAAATGCCTTTTAACTTCTCACGAAGCAATGATGAAAGCTATGACCCAAGCAATCTGAGCTACACCCCCCCCCCCCCAAACACTCCTCTTTTCCTCTATTTTTTTCTTGTTGAAAAGTTGGCAGAGGCTGCTATATTTCCCTCTCTCTCTCTCTCTCACACACACACACGCAAAGAGACCATGCACAACTGAATTGATTGTCATATCATACAAATTAAGTTTTGGAACAGGTCTGGATCTCAGTTGAAGGCATCATGGGCAGGCCATAATATGATCATATATTGTGCAGTTTTCATATTTTCAACCCGGCTTTTTGCTTCTTTATTTTTTTTATTTGTCCATTATGGCACTACTTGCTTCAATAAAGCCTGTGCATAATGCCATTTTGGACCCTCCCTATTTTTTGCTTTTTTTTTCGCTTTAAAAAGACCCATTATGCGACTACTTGCTTCAATAAGGTCTGTGCATAGTGCCGTTAAACAGGACATCACAATATAGCACACCTGATAGCTCCAGCAGCAGCATTGTGGAAATACTCATGGGAGTGGAGCTGATCCTGAAACTTGAGCATAGAAACATATGCACGAAGAGTCATTTTACGAAGGCAGTATGAATGGAAGTCAAACTGATCCTCTGTCATGTCTGTATAGTGCTTCTCAACTGCCAAGTAGTTCTTTAATGCTCTTCCCAGATCACCTTGGCGGAAATAGCTTTCACCTGAAGCAAGCTCGTACCTTAAAAAAAGATGTCAAACAATTAGGCTTTACTGATTAATGAAGAAATGGTGTCTTTGAATCCAATTTGTCCTCTTTCAGAAACCTAACAAAATGCATACTTCAAACTCTTTCATTCCTTTCATCATGTATTTACTTCTCAATATTGTTTTCATGTTAGTAAGCCACGTTTGAATGAGCCAGACATATCTTTCAGCTCCTTTCAGTTTGTCTAATAATGAATAACTGAAGCAAAGAATGGACCATAATTTAAACCAAATATATATAGAGAGAGTAAAAATACCGTGAGTTTAACTCAAAAAGTATATCAAATCATCTCCAAATTTTAATTTATCATGCTCATTAAATTCTTTATATAAAAATTTCTTGGGATGCAAAAATTTGGAACGTTTTGAGCTTTTTAAGTCACCGTTTTTAATTTTTAAAAATGATGTTGAAAGATTGAATATATTATTATTATTTTTAGAGCTCATTTTCAAAAATAAAAAATCATAACTTAAAAAACTCAAAACACTTCAAATTTTTGCATCCACAATATTTTCATATAAAGAATTTAATGAGCATGATAAATTAAAATTTGGAGATTATTTGATGTACTTTTTGAGTTAAGCTCACGGTAAAGCTAGCGTGTTCCTAGGAGCACGAAGCCCCTCCGTGATCCTAGCTCAAAAAATATATCAAATGATCTCCAAATTTTGATTTATCACTCTCATTAAATTCTTCATATTGAAATCTTATGGGTACAAAAATTTAGGGTATTTCAAGTTTTCTAAATCACTCTTTTCAATATTTGAAAATCAACTCTAAAAATAATAATAAAATATTCAATATTTGTACATTATTTTCAAAAATTAAAAAAACGACTTAGAAAACTCGAAACACTCCAAAATTTTGTGTACTCCACAAGATTTTAATATGAAGAATTTAATGAGAGTCATAAATCAAAATTTAAAGATTATTTGGTATATTTTTTGAGCTAGGATCACGGAGAGGCTCCGTGCTCTTAGGAGCACGCTGAATGATATAGCCATTGAAATTTAACTATATTTTAAAATCTCAAAAATTTTAGTTTATGATTTCCATTAAATTCTTCATAAGAAAACCTTATGGGATACACAAATTTGTAGTGTTTTGAGTTTTTTAAGTCACTCTTTTGAATTTTTGAAAAAACAACACAAACATTGAATATTTATTATTATTTTTAGAACCGTTTTTTTCAAAAAATTAAAGAAGTGGCTTAAAAAACTCAAAACACTCCAAATTTTTATATCCCACAAGGTTTTCATATGAAGAATTTAATAAAAATCATAAATGAAATTTTAAAATATAGTTTTTGATCCGTTTGCATATCGGCTGAAATACAAACGTTTTCACAATAGTCTATCTATATATAGAGAGAGAGTTTGGCTACGGTGATTCCATAAGCACGTCGGCTAAGTTCTTATGGCTCGAATTTCAAAATTCCGCGTCCGAAATTTTAATTTAAATAGCTCAAAAAATTCTTCATAACATAATCTTGTAAATTATCAATTTTCATCACATTTGGAATTAGTTTACTATACTTAATGATTTTTGAAAGATAGCAAAAAATTGGTATTTTTAATTATCTTTAGAGTCATCTTTCAAAAATTATTAAGCATAGTAAACTAATTCCAAACGTGATGAAAATTGATAATTTACAACATTATGTTATGAAGAATTTTTTGAGCTATTTAAATTGATATTTCGAGCATAGGATTTTGAAATTCGAGCCATAAGCACTTAGACTCGAAATGCTTATGGAATCACCGTAGCCAGTCCTTATATATATATAGAGAGAGTAAAGATACCGTGAGCTTAACTCAAAAAGTATATCAAATCATCTTTAAATTTTAATTTATATTGCTCATTAAATTCTTTATATGAAAATCCTGTTGGATGCAAAAATTTGGAGTGTTTTGAGCCTTTTAAGTCATGATTTTTAATTTTTCAAAATCAGCTCTAAAAATAATAATAATATATACGGTGACTTAAAAAACTCAAAACACTCTAAATTTTTGCATCCCATAAAATTTTCATATAAAGAATTTAATAAGCATAATAAATTAAAATTTTGAGATTATTTGATGTACTTTTTGAGTTAAACTCACAAAAGACCTCTGTGAGCTTAAGCTCACGGCATCTTTACTATATATATAGTCCGACTATGGTGTTGTGTGTTTTGCGCTCTATTTTTAATTGCAAGTCAGAAATAATCAATCTAATCTCCATATCAAAATCTATTAGTAAACCAAATTTTATATTTTTTAGAATTTTTTTCCTATTTTTTCTGCTGAGGAGAAAATGACTTGGTCTGAGAATTCTGGTTCATCCAAAAATGACGGTTTTCCCCCTATCCAAAAAAATAGCAAATGGATTCCAAAAAATATAAAATATAGTTTACTAATAGATTTTGATATGGAGATTAAATTGAGCGGTTTGGATCGATCATTTCTAACTTAAAATTAATAATAGAGCGCAAAGCACACAACGCACTTGTACTTTGCAAAGCACCATAGCCTAATTATATATATATATATATATAGATATATAGAGTGGAGATAGCGTGAGCTTAAGCTCACGGAGGCCTTCCGTGAGCTTAACTCAAAAAACATATTAAATCATCTCAAAATTTTAATTTATCATTCTCATTAAATTCTTTATATGAAAATCTCATGGGATGCAAAAATTTGGAGCGTTTTGAGCTTTTTAAGTCACCGTTTTTAATTTTTTAAAATGATGTTCAAGTACTGAATATATTATTATTATTTTTAGAGCTGATTTTCAAAAATTAAAAACGATGACTTAAAAAGCTCAAAACGCTCCAAATTTTTGCATTCCATGAGATTTTCATATAAACAATTTAATGAGAATGATAAATTAAGATTTCGAGATGATTTAATATGTTTTTTGAGTTAAGCTCACGGAAGGTCTCCGTGAGCTTAATCTCACACTATCTCCACTCTCTCTCTCTCTCTCTCTCTATATATATATATATATATATCTTGTGTATGTGAGAGGGAGGAAGCATACCACATGCACTGCATGTCGTGAAGATTGTTATGGTGGTCCCCATCCTTGGTGAACAAGACAGCCGTCTTCTCAGCCACTTCGACCTTAAAAAGGAAAATACAGTTCAGAAACAACATGAAGCAACAATACACACAAAAATGGCAATTTCACCTCAATGATGCAAAATAGCTGCCTTTTCAGCCACCCTCACTTTCAAAAGGGAATCCAATTCAGGGGAAAAAAACATGATGATTTAGCTACAGTGATTCTGATGTCACTTTACTGTAGTACAGCAAAGAGATATCCCATACCCAAGGACTTCTATGTAAGAATACAACTATAAGTAAACTATACTAAAAGTCCCATGACTCGGCCAACATGTAGCAAAAATGCAGGAAATTCACAACAGAAAGCTCCTAATTCAATCCTTGCTTCTTTTTTCTGATTCAAGGTCACCTGTCCTTATCCCATTGTGAAGGTTGGTTTACAGTATTCACACAACAGCAAATATTGTTCGACTTTTAAAAGTGGGTGGTAAATCCAACCTGATCAGCTTCAAGCATAGCCATAACACACTCACTGTTCAGATAGCGATCTGCCAGATCCATCAACCTGGCTTCATCTGCCAGTCCAGAAGCAGCGACAGGATTACCCGCATGCTTCAATATCCTCCCCTATGATAAATGCCAACAATAAAAAAGTATTTGGTACAACTAAATTTCCTATAGTCAAGCATTTGTGAAAGTAACAACTACTGCACCTTGCCTCTCTCACAGTCCAGGTTATACAAACTGAAAGTCATCAAAGCTGTAAGGTTTTCTATAAGAATCGTTCAGGTTTCCAGCAGGGGTGTTTTCATAATTTGGAACACAAAAATTATTTAAGAGTCCACCCCTCTAGCATCCACCTAGTGTCCACCCTAATAATACGGTGCATGAGTCTGTGTTATACTATGAAAATTATTTGTTAAACTGAAAATTTTATATATTAATTTTAAATAATCATCTACTATAGTGAATTATATATTACAATATATCTTACCAATATTTAGTATATAACTGGAAAAAAACTGAAATTTTTTTATTAAACAGAATCTTTATTTGTTGAAATGAGAGAAATATTTATCACAGTAAATTAGCTCATCAAAGATTGAAAAATAGACAATGTATTAGTATTTAGTAAGTTGACCTTGTAAATATCACTTCTTCAATAAAATACTTAGTTCTCAATAACTTTCTTGTCATGATACTTACGATTGACCTAATATATATCAACACGAACTTGTTATATGTTAACATTTGTTCTTATTTATTGATAACACGATCTTTTCAGATTGGGTTTCATTTCTAGCCTACCCCTATTTGGGATTAAAGGCTTTGTTGTTGTTGTTGTTGTATTGATAACACGATCTTGTAAAAGATGCTTATCTATTTCAAGAGTTCTATTGTTATGATTAACTTAATTATATATTAACATGAACTTGTTATATGTTAATGTGTATGCATATTTGTTGATGATGTAAATTTCAAGGTGGATGTGGGTGGACACTAGAAGGGTGGACTCCTTCCTAAGACTTTGAAATACATTACCATGGACCCAATAAAAATAAAACTACGAAACCAAATATCTAAAAGCAGTGACGTCCTGATTATAAATTATCCAAAAACTGAACGTCAATGCTAGGTAAAACATACCTTGGCAGAATATAAATCAATCACAGTGGGCGTGTGCGCAATAGCCTCATCAATCTTAGCAATTGCAGCATCATGCTGGCCCCTTCTATCATAATGCTGAACAACAAAAATATAGTTCCATATTCACATCCAGTAAATCAAGGAAATAGATAAAATATAACTGATAAGTTTGAGATAAACAAGTTAACAAGCAAAAAAGAAAAACCTGAGACGCCAGAAATAAAGTCCACATCAATGTCGAAGGAGGCTCCTTTTGTGTGCTGAATTTTAATATAATTATTCCAAACGTAGTTTAAAAAGAGGTACAAATGTTGATTGTACTTAACAAAATTTCACTTTATCTTTAATAAAAATTCGCATGCACTTGACAGTAGCTGAGCTTAAGATATTTCTAAACTGGACAGTTGATCAAACATTTTTGATAAGCCGTTAAAAGTATATTTCTATTAGCACTTTGACCTTGGCTATCATAATCAATTTCTTGGCTGTATGACAAAATTTTGGCCAATAAACAATTTCTACTGAACATTAAAAATTACCTAATATGACCCAAACCATACCAAAAAATAAGGTCCTCATCATTCCTTTTGAAGACAAAATATATATATATAATTCTTGAGTCAGAAAAACCAGAAACACGTGACAGAATTATAGGGACAGACCAACAGGTATGTACACTCTCTAGGTTGACACATACTAGACTTAATAAAAGCTATGATATCCTTAACCTATTCCAAAGCTTTACACAGTTCATAAAAAATTACCTCCCAGGATAGGAGCCTGTATTTCTAATGGACTCTTCAAGCTGAAGAAATAACCCTTCTAGTATGTTGGCCTAAAAATCAGCCATCAAAACAAACAAAAAAACTTTAGTAAAACAATTAAGAGGTCCACCAGGCAAGTATAAGATGGGAGAACTTGAGTCGAGTTAGGTACAAAAAGAAGGCTAACACGACCAGCTAATCTTGGCATAAAGAAGTAATTACTTTCTAATGCCAGAGAACTTAAGGTAAATTAAAAGGTATCAGACAAATTGGTTCAACGTTTCTTTCTTGTTCTATGATGTGCAATGGAAAATCATTTAACGAGCATAACCTAAATAAAAGTTCATGAGTGGATCCAAGCTAATCCACAATCAAAAGAAGAAAAATGATGAAAAGCTGATATAATGATGAATTAAACATACCTTGCCAGGATTTTCATACAATGGACTTAGATCTGAGAATAATGAAGGAACTCCCTGTAGAGGAATAACAATATTAGATTCGTACCTAAATAATCCGTGAATATGACAATCATCAAAAGATAACGAAAAGTTTTAAGACATCCTTTTCTGTTCATAACGAAAAAGAAATTGGCACCCATACACTTCATGATTTTGGGCCCCCTCACAAACCAGATTCGTGAAATAAAAAAAAAATTGCAGAAAAGTTCTGTCAATATGCCTATAAACAGAGCAGATGTCATCTTGTTCGAATCCGCTCAAATCTGCATCTGAGGTGAATATGGATATTTTCGATACGGATTCGGATATCTATTAATTAGGATGGAAATATTCAGATTCAGAAATGAATAAATTTTATTAGACAAACAGAGCAAATATCCACTTTAAATATCCAAATCATTTCCCATCCTGCTAGACCCCAACCCAAATATTTCTTTAACCCCACCCAAACCCTGAACCTATTTGTCTCCCTCTCTATTGTGCCCAACAGCCCAAAGCAAAACTCTTCAGCTCCCTCGCTGCTCTAAGGGTCTCATTTCCGTTCTAGGCAACGGACCTTGATATCTTGGGTCTCGCTTTCAATCATGGCAGCACAACTCAATCTCTAGGGTCTTGCTTCCAATCATTGCTGCGCATCTATTACCGGGCTCTTCTTCCACCCAAACTCCCCCCCCCCCTCTCCTCCTCTCTGAAAACTTGGCAGCACTGCTCTCTCTCTCTCTCCCGTCTCTAAAACAATATTTTTGAAAAAATTCCTGTCATGTAGGCATTTCTGAAACATATCCACTCTCTACCTTGTCCTCAAGACTAACAAAGACCTCATTTGCTTCTTGCCTGAACATGTCGTAACTTATTAAGTTTATTTGTAGAACTTCATTTTAATTGCTTGTATATTTTGTTAACTGCACTATTAGTCTTTCTTTTTATATAGTTTCGCAAACAAAAAAAGTTATATGCTGAGATTTGGATTTTTGTTAATTACTATTTGTAGTTTTAGATTTCATATGACTTAATTATCTATTAATTATTTGTTTTGAATCTGTATCCATATCCATTTAGAATTTGGTTTTAAATTTTGACATCCACTCGATATCCATATTTATATTGTATCCTGTCGTTCAAAGGTGGAATTTCGTATCAAAATTATCCATTCTGAATCCAAACCGTTTACACCCCTATCTATCAAACAAAAGCAATTTCCAACAGATCTCACAGAAAAATAAAAGATCTACAATTGGTAGTTACCTTGGTTAACTTAGGTCTAACATACTCATCTGCTGCTTCTCTAAATTGGTCGCCTTGTAGAAAGTCCAACGGTATCCTCTGGAGGGGAAAAAATAGAACATATAAACTAAAATGACTGAACCTAGAATGATCAGAGACAGTGGATTTGTAATAGCAACGAAAGAAGAAAAAAAAAGTTGTGTGCCATATGTGAAGATACCATATATCCATCATAATTAGAAGTTGCCTCTCAGATACAAGAATATTGCTTGTTTCCTCTTGTTTTTACATCCCTCTTAAATACCAAGGATGATGACCTATAGATTCCAATACTGTTTGGGTTCATGTCAGCACCAACCATTTTGTGTTCATTTTGATTGTGGTGCTCTCTCTTTGTTGCTTGAACAAAAACCCTATGCCCAAATAAGCACACTACATAAATCCCTTCTGCTAACAAACTACCTAGTTGTTCAAAAAAAATGTTGCCTGATCTAGCAGTCCTGACAGAAACTGTGAAGAAATAGTATATAAGTGTTCCAAAGGGCATATACTTGTACTAATTCTTCATCAGGCATCAGCAAACTCACAAAAGTGCAGTCCTTGGTGGCGACCTAAGAGTGCTAACAGGATAAAATCATACCTTAACAGCTGATGACATAGGGTATTGCTCCCTGAGGGATTTGTACAAGGCAGCCAGATGCTCAGTTTCATCAGCACTGTATTCTCCCTTCTCAGAGTACAAGCTGAGGCACCTTTGCAGGTCTTTTAGGTACCTAAATGGAAAAATAAAGTGAAAAACATTGGATTCAATCATACCGGTTCTACTAAGCACTAACTGGCTCAATAAATTTCTTTTTAATCCAATGCTGCATATTAACCTGCCTTGCACTATTAAACCTTGATGTATAGTGACAATGAATAAGCTTACATAATTGCAATCCTAGATCCATACCTATAATTATCAGGATTCATGAAGAGAAGGGCTCGGTACATCTTCTCAGCCTCCTCAAAGCGACCCAGCTTCAACAGAATAGAGGCCATCTGTTCTTTATATGCTAGTTTGTCCACCTGCCAAATGAAACAAGAGATGTAATTTAAATAGTTCCTGGCAAAGAACACTTTGTTAGTACTATATGACATCAAGTTGGTACATAGTACGCTCTCACATGCTCTGCCACATACCATGGCAAGACATTTAAATATAGCCAACAACGATCCAGTCATGACAAACAAGAATAGGAGGCTTAATATTCTAAGAATAATTATTTATCATACGTTTTTTTCATCTTTCTAGAAAAAAAAATTGCCCCGTTTTTGAGACAACATGAAACAAGTATACGTGATTTTTTTCCTACTTTCAGATATGATTACTATGCAATAACAGAATTTACTAACAATTTTGGGTTCTTTCTTCTGCATTTCCTCAAGTGCTCTCTCCAGCAAGCCACCTTCCTCTAACAATGAAATCTGTATAAAGTAACACCAACGCAAGTTACATGATACATAGAGAATACATGAAGGACCGGCAAGAAACCTTACTGCTGTTCCATATATCAAAATTTCACTTCTTTTCCCATCATTCAGAGTTAATAGAAACTAACGGTCTTATGAGTACTCTTCCAAAGAGAAATTAACAAATTGTATTGTTTTGCGAACAGTGTTAGTCATATCTGTGACTCTTTTAACTTCAAATAAAAGAAAGAAATAACCTTATCAACTGACTGAGTTAGCCGATTCATTTAAAACTATGACCTATCTGACCAGTCCAGAGCAGGTTAGATCAGGTAACTACTTTTTATTTCATTTACGTTTTTAAAAAACAAACAGCAGACAATGTGCCGTCCTTATACAATACAATCTCAAGTACCTTGTACAAAAGCATTTCTCCATGTTCGTATCTCTCATTATCAGGAGGATAATCATCTTCTAATGTTCCCTCATAGGCCTCAAGTACATCTATAGCCTTTGAGACACTGAAATTTACACACAAGGGAAAACAAAATCAATGCGTTGCTTAAGAAAAGATTCTCCTTTTAATCATCATAAGCTATGTTCGGTTAAGCCAGTTAATTGATGATCAGTAAATGCATGTAAAGAAAATCATAATCTTATACTCCCTGAGGTTATACTTTCAGTCATTTTAGGCTGAATGTACTTTCAATTAAACAACTTCAAATCAAGTAATTAAAAAATTGGTTGATATTAAAGATACAAAACAAAACATACTTTGAATTCAAGTGATGGGCAACAGCAAAACCAATCCAGTTCATGCGATGATTTGGTTTCAGGGTCAAAAGCTGCTGTCTGGTATCAACAAAACCTGAAAAGTCCCGCATTTGTACCTAAAGAATAAAGCAACACAGCTATTTTCACAAAAAAATTTAATAATGGAGGCAACATAACATAAGATATAAACAAGCATTACAAATCATCAAAAAAATAAAATTCAAATCTCAACTAGAGATGCTGAATGTTTTTTTTTGCTACTTATCACAGATATTGGTCCAATTCAGGTCTATTTTTAGTTTTTTACCAATACAAGGCTGTGATGAACCATGGCAGGCCTCGAGTAACGCAACTCACTACTAAGGACCTACCTGTAAGAGTGATAGATCTCGAAGAATTTCAATGTTATCTGGATCTATCCTTAAAGCATTTCGGTAGCATTTGATTGCCTCTCTATATTCCCTATCTGATCTATAGAGCAGCCCATAGACATGCCAGCAGACATGACTTTTCAGATCATTCTGCAAAAAAAAAAATACCGAATAAATGTTTAAAAAGTACTAAAAGCACATAGCTTAGGAAAAAAATTTGAGACATTAAAAAACATTTTCCTCAAAACAACTATGCTGCGGAGATATGTCAACTAGAATTGCATACCTCTGTTAGATATATATCCGAAACAGATACATGAATCATACTTACCTGATGCATCTAGTTCTTTTCATATAAATTCTGAACAATATATGGCTTGAGATACGCAATCACACTGGCATCTAAGGTGATTACAAAGGTAACCTCCTTAAAGGAACACAGAAACATAGCTGTATATGCTTTATATGGAGTTGGGGTACAACTGTTAGCATAAAGAAAAGGCATTCGGACTAAACATGCACAGCTCAACATATTTGTCTAAAGCCGGATATTTTCATCTTCTTCGCTGTAAATTTTGCAATTTGCTGGGTCTCCTACTGCAATTATTCTCTTAGTGGAGCCATTAGTATTAAGTGTAAAACAATACTCTAACATAGACACAAATTTACTAAAATTGTTTTTCTGCAAATTCCTGTCCAATTATTTTATGTAAATAATGACTATTACATATGCACAATAGCATATTTATAATTGTTGTCTTATACCTGCATCATATTAGATATGACACTCATACTTGTATTCATGCAGCGTAACATAATAATAATAGCAACATGTAAAGGACATGTTGTTAGGCTTGGATGTTTAGACAGTTTCTGAACTCTATATATTACTGGACTGAGTAGTTGCGATGGTATGTTTAGGGTTAGCCATACCTGATGGAGGATATGAAGTTAGTTTGTTGGTCAGGGTAATTGGACTGGGACTTATATTGTAGGTTAATATGTTATTATTGTAATTTCTTACCTCCTACAAAGAAAGGAGAGGTGGTAAAATATATTTCACTTCTCAAAAAGAAATGTAATGGACACAGCATACCTTGAGCCCGCGGCGAACAAGCTCGTAGGCTTCTGTTTTTCGATCCATGCAATTAAGTGTCAAGCCTTTCATGGATAAAGTTTCTAGGAATAGCAAAAAAAGTTTGTATAAAGTGAATTGAAGTTCTCATTGCTATGGGACATAGATACCCACAAAAACTGATAATGTTGGCAGTTTACAAGCACCAACATGCTTGCCAGTTCATATGTATAAGATATTTAATATGCCTTTAAGTACTCCTAAAATTTAAATCAATGGTAGGAAGACAAGATAGACCATAAAAACTTAAAAATTATAACAATCAAGAACCCCAAATATTGCAACAACTGTCATTGAGCGGTACCAAAAACCTGACTGTGTTTGGTGCCGGTGAATCTGGAAATAATAGTTCCAATGTAGCTACTCTAAAATTACTCATGCAGCTACCAGACCTACTTGCATTGTGCATGCTGTAAATCTACAAATTCAGAAAGATAGTTGGCACATTTAAAACAAAAAAAAAAAATAGATTGGAAATTGTTTAACTTTACCTCCATGTTCAGGGAACTTTTTTAAAATGGCATCTGCAGCTTTCAGTCCCTTCTTGTACTGCTTTGTTTCATATGATTTCTGAGTAGGTTCATGTGAAAAAAAAAGTACATTACCAAATGTCCATCTAGGATATGCAACATCACAATATAGCATATACAGTCATCCATGATTGATTTTCTTTAAATCTGAAACCATAAGTAGACAACAACAACAACAACAAAGCCCTTAATCCCAAATAAATTGGGGTAGGCTAGAAATGAAACCCAATCTGAAAGTACAAAGACCAGAGATTTCAAATATAAAAAATCAATGATAATAATAGTGACAATGATATGATGAGAATGATGATGAGAATAATGAGAATAATGAGAATGATGATGAGAATAATGAGAATAATGAGAAGGATGATGATGATGATAACAATAATGATGATGATGATATGATTATAATAGTACAAACAATAATACAAATATCCATAGTAATAGTAATAATAATACATACATCCATAATAATAATAGTCCTAATAACAATGGTCACAGTAAATCTATACAATAAAACATATTCCTGAATCCTAATATTATTGTTAGGATATATGAAAAATATGCATAAAGATTGTATTAACTCTAACAATTATATCCCACAAATTAAATGTGTTTGATATTTAAGCTACTTTTTTATGGAATTTCTAATATGATGTATAAACTTTGTTTTACAGCAAAATGCAGCTTCAAAGCCAACCATTATTCTAATCATAATTTAAAACAAAAAAAAGACGTCGATTACAGAAAGCAAATTAGTTACGCTGCAATAAAATAGACCGTTCTCTTCACAGTCTAAACTGAATTGACCTCAATCGAGTCCAAAAATTTCTCCCGATCGTACAAGCACGAAAACCTCATTTAATAATCACCCCAACCACAAAACCCTACAAATTGAGTCAGCCACTGGACACCAGAAAAGCCCTAAATTACTGACTGAGTACGCTACTAGTACTCCCGCTACTGCGTTTACATAAAACAACGAGAATCTAATTAAAACCGGAAGAAAATCAAACTCACAATGGAAGAAGAGAGTAAGAGAGAGAACTCACAACGATGACTTTGAATTGATTCGCTTCCTTTGGCGGAAGAGACGACCCCATTATTGAGAAGTGGTGATTCCCTCGGAGCGACCGAACGAGAGCGACTAAGCGAGCGACGGAGGGGGGGAGAGGGGGGAATGGTTTGGACTAAGGCTAACAATCGGTGGCGGCAACCCTACCCTCTTGTTGGACCAACTGACCGAGAGAAATGTGAGAGAGAGAAAAAAAAAAGAGAGAGAGAAAAGAAAGGTTAAAGTAACCTTATTAAAATTCTGTTTGCTCCGGGTTCACTACACCGCTAAATGCCTAAATTCAATCATCTTTTATTCTCTCGATGCGTTTATGTGGGTCCTCTGTCCTCAGAACAGATAGTCAAATACTATGTACTTCTTTCTAGAAATTATGGCAGAAATCTGTGATAGTTAAATATGATCCGTCGGATTGATTTAACAGTTGAGTTCAGATTTTGGAAAATAAGAGAGATTTTTTGAAGCAAGTTCTCAAATTATGACGGCGAGGCGATTCGATGATACGAAATAATATATCAGTTTTTATTAATAATAATTATTATTAAATTAATATTATTAAAAATAAGAGTGAGAATCGTAAAATTTCAAATATACGAATGGCAGCGCGCCACTGTCAGTGGCGCGTTTCATTATTTTTAGGAAACGCGTCACTGTCAGTGGCGCGTTTCGTCCAAGTGAGATGGAGAGGCACTGCGTGTTTTGTATATATAAGAAGCAAAACGCGTCACTGCGTAAAAATAATGAAACGCGCCACTGAAGTGGCTCATTTCGACGATGATGCGCTACTATTCGTATATTTGAAATTTTACACTCTTATTTTTAATAATATTAATTTAATAAAACTTATTATTACGAAATATTGATGGGTCAAGTCTTCACGACCTCACCTCGTCCGGATGTTGGAGGCTTGGAGCTGAGCAGATCTTATAAACAACCTTGGGGTTGGGGCACGTGAGCACAGCACGATTGCAACATTAATTATTAAGAATCATTACAATTTGTTTTGAATAAATACATTATAGTTGAATTTTCTAAAGGACAAATTATAATTATTTTAATTCACTTTGAAAGGTATAAATTTACTAAAATATATGTCAACTACATTTTACTTGAATTTTATGTATAAATTTTAGTTGCATCTATTTTATTTCGCTCGAATAAATTATTGAGCTTATACATGTTAGTTGAAAATTTTATGGGACTTTTGATGATTTTATAATTACAAACGAGATGTAAATTGATTAAAAAATAATCATAATCATTAAAATGTGTTTTGAGTGTATTCTATGTGGATTTTGTTAATATAATGGGTTGTATCTTATTTTATTTATTTTTTAGATGAATTCTTAAACTCGTAGAAAACATTATGTGAAATGTTTTTACAGCTTTTTGTGGTTATAATATCACAAAAGAGGCGTAAAAATGATTAAAACAGTGAATGAAATCATTAAAACATATTTGAAATGTACTCTGCATTGAAATTTAAGCATACCATAGGAAGTATCTATTTTATTTGGCTCAAACAAATTCTTCTACTTGTAAAGGATATTTGGAAAATGTCTATGTTTTTTTTGTGAATTATGGTTACAAGCTAGACATAAATTAATTAGAAAAAATTATTCCCATGTCATTCTAAAACTTTAAAATTAGCAAAATGTCATCCCAAATTTTCAACGCACCTCTAATGTTATTTCAAATCAATTTATTTAGTTTTTTTATAAATATACAATTATATAGTATTTTAACTAAAAGAAAAAATATATTTGTAATTTTTTCTTATATTTTCATTTCTGCCCTCTCATACCCCTTTTAAGATCTTTTGTTCCCCTCAGCTCCCTGTGAAGCCATGCCTCGACTCAGCAAGTTACTAATTCTAACTAAGTTATCATGTTATACCAGTGTGCTGAGTCGAGGAATTCTTCAAGTTATACCAGTTCCATGGATCATATAGATTTTCCTTGGCTTAGATAAATTCTTCAAGTTGTAAGAGATGTGCTCGGAATATTTTTGTAATGTTAAGATCATAAATTAGGTATAAATTAATTATAAATACGAATAACATCATCAAAAATGTATCATAAACACACTCTGGTTGAAATTTATGCATAAATTGGGCAAAATCTATTCTATTTGATTCGCATAAATTCTTGAACCTGGAAAAAATGCTTGAATATTTTTATGACTTTCGATGACTTTACAACAAAATGATTAGCATCATTAAAATGTGTGTTTTAAGCGGTGTTTGATGGACCACATATGTGTTTACATATGTCATATAAACGCATATGTCCCGCATATATCGCACATATTCAATCAAGTAATGAAAGTAATCGAACAAAAAGTTGGAAAAGATTATAGAAATAAGCTGTGTGAAAGGAGAATCAAATCTAATATTTATGGAAACAAGATCAAGTGAATAATTAATGGGTCGAAATGTGTTTGTTATGTAAGTTTGTTTTTATTTATTTAAGTTATAAATAAGTAATTGATTGCCTAAAATTTAAAAAAATGAGACCTCATAATCTGACATAGAATTAGCATACATATGCAACATCCTTATGTTTTTAATTTTTTTTGCTTATATCGAAATCTGTATTATAAAACATTGGTTAATATATTATAGTTGAATTTAATGTATAAAGTGGGTTGTGTCAATTTTGATTGGCTCAAGTAAATTCTTAAACTAGTAAATGGTCTTTTTTTGGTGATGTTAAAATCATAAACAGGCATATATTGATTAAAAACATGATACGAATTATTAAAATGAATTTTGACTACATTCTAGTTGAATTTTGTGCACTAAATATGTGGTATTCATTTTATTTTTGCCAAATTCTTTAACTTGTAATATAAGTTTATGTGAAATGTTTCAATGAGTTTTCATGATTTAATATGAGGAGCAAATTAAATTCAATACGCTAGTGGAATCTTCAAAAGACTATTCTATATGATTTTTATAACTTATGATAATTTTATGATTTGAAATGAGATGCAAATCAAATAAAATTTGAATAAAATTATGAAGGATATACTTTTTCGGAGATTACTATACTTCACATTAAATTCATATTTAATCACTAAATGAAAATTATGTGTTTTGACTATTTATACGGAAAATTATGTGTGAGTTTGGAAATAATATTGATGGTCAAGAGTTAGAGATAAAAAAGAATATTAAATCATATGCTTTTAATTTTTATAAATATATGTTTGAAAAGAGAGGTATCACTCAGAGTTTGTAGACCTAATAACAATTAGGTCCTTATTCCGATCAACAACACAAGAGAACTCATGATATGGCTGATGATTTTGTGTTTTGCGGATGCTAGCACAATTGTAAAAAATGGTGCAAATATTCAATCGACATTATTTCATTTGTATGTTGTGATGATAGATCATGATGGATGTGCATTAATTAGTCTGATTATGTGGTCAATCCAAAGACTAAGGTAATCAAGACTCTTTAGACCACAGAGAATAAGGAGGAGAAAAAAAATCAATCCATAATTTCATATTCACTAATGTTGTCATATAATGAACCAAAATTAATTAGCTACATATTCTCTCAGTCTACTTCACTATTAGTGTGAGATAAATTAATATGTTCTCATTATATTAGATGAGAATTATATATATATATCAAGCATACTAAATTGATACAACGCCAAGAGACCAAGCTCCTTTAAATCTCAATGGCAATATTGTGGTTGAACCTTCACTTCTATTCAATCAATCTCTTAATCTATCAAATTAATGGATAGATCAGAAGGAATGATGAATTAGAAATAGAGAGGAAAATGGAGGATCATGTTGGTGATGCACGACCTCCAAGGTCGCCGACCAAGAGGATAAGGGGGAGAGAAAAAAAGAGGAGAGGGAAACTAGATCTCACAAATAAGAGGAGTGTAGTGGAGATTAGTGGAATAGTCCTTTCATATTTAAAAATAAAGGAGAACCATACACAATTACTATTGTGCCTTACATAATTGAATAAAAATGAGCATGTTAATTAAGGACATTGTTATTTGTTATCCCACACTTAAATGAACAAGTCCATTAGATTTAGTTTGACATTATCCTTTCTTCATTCCCTCTTCCACCCCATGCCACACTACATATATAAATGTTTTGTATGGAGGTAAAATTCTATGTAGCCTATCACATGTCATAGCAATAATTAGTATCATATTAAATTTTTTTGTTATTTTTTTTATCAATGTTTCTCATAATTATTTAACATTGATATTTTGGCAATTGACAATAGGAATTATCATATACAAATTAATCTTTGATTGAAAGATATAAATACTAAAAATTAACAGACAAATTTATTAAGTAGATTTTTGTGTGAATTTGATGTCTTATCAGCTTATAAGTACTTTAATATATAGAATGTATTATTTAAAATTTTTGTGTAAATCATAGATTTAGTACAAATAATAATGAATTCCGTCTCTTTACATAATGATGTAGTTTTAAATTACAGAATATATATATAAAAAATAATATATGTCAGAGTTATTAGGAATTTTTTTCCATAAAGATTTCACATGCATAGTTACGAAACATGCATATCAAAGAACTTCAATAGTCTTCTTGTACAGCTGGCTAATTTCCCTGCATATATCTGTGTTGCCTTGACAGTTGCCACATTGTCATGCGAACAAAGTTGAACTCACATCACCTGCGGAGCTTAAAAAAGCCTTACAAGTGTGGTTCTTTTAATTTATGCGATCAAATTATTTATCAACGGTTCTAATTTAATAATAATAAACAGTTTTGTATATTAAAATTCATATTTAGACTTATTCACAATGATTATAATTTATTTGAACCATTATAATTTTTCTACATATATCTCCGCACGGAAATTCTGGGCACATCCAACAAAATTGGTACTCCGCAGGATTTTTCATCGAAAAGCTAACCATATCTGTGACTCAGAAAGTCAGAAGTCAGAAGTTGAGCCTTTTCACACTCAGAGCTGGTTAAGAATTTAGCAGAAATCAACAAATAGCCTGCTCCATGCTCCGGGCCCATGGCCCAATAACCAATCAAATCGCCTTATCATCACTCCTCCGTCTCTCTCTCTCTTTCTCTCGTGTCGCCCAGGATGCTGCTTTTCCTTCGGTTTCCAACCAAAAGAGCTGAATCCTGAAGCGTATCGTTAAAATGGCGTCCGTCGCTCTTCTCTCCTCTTCCCCATTTTTCTCCACTTCCTCGCGCGCCAGGTCTCTCACCCCCTGGCCCCTCCCTTTATCTCTAAATTAATCCTGTCCAACTGTCCAGGTTTTTCTTTCCTGCGTCATTC
>CAXKVV010001675.1:0-33672 GCA_964058805.1 Schoenoplectus triqueter
ACCTCAAATGAGTAGGAGGTGGTGGGGTATTTATACTCTTTACTTTGCGCTCAGCATTCCATTGTGGGACTAATGGATTTGTTCCGGGGTTATGCAGCGACCTTTCCTGATCAGTGGGCCACCTTTCCACTGCTCTCTCTCTTCTTCCCCTTTCTTATGATTTATCACCAATTTATTTCATTTATTCATCTACTCATCCTTGAAATTTTTCAAGGGTAAACACAACGGACTAAATTTTATAATTTAGACACGTTACTTGATGGCTATTCAAATAAAGTTATTTTTTTTATTTTTCATATACATACAATTGAGATGATATAGAATACATCTAACGGTTCACATTTTTAAATTTATACATAAATAAATAAATAGACACCATGGGCACCAAAAAAATGGTAATTGAATCCCTTCTCAAATATAACAGATAATATGAAATCGTGGAAAGTTTGTCATTTCTACCTTCTAGAGGAAATTGAGGTGGTTTGGATGGATCAGGTCAGGTTCAGATTCGAATCAGATCAGTTTGATCTTTTAGAAGAAATCGAGTTAGATCAGGTTAGGGTTGGGTTAGATCGGATCGGGTCAATTTATATATTATAATTTTCAGATCTTTGATAGATTTTGATTGAATTGCAGATCATTCGATCTCGGGTCAGGTTGGGTTCAGATCAGGTCGAATCAGTTTGACTTGTTCAAAAAATCAGATCGGATTCGGATTAGGTCAAATCAATTTGATTTTTTTAAAAAATCAGATCGAATCGGATTTAGATCCGGACGGATCAGACGTATTTCTCGGATTAGGTCGAGTTATGCCAACTCTAGACTATCGCACTCATAAGTCATAATTAGCCTATGTGCATAAATAATTTGTTCTCAGTCCATTAGCTTAAATTTATTTATTAGTCGGCTAAGAGAAAATTCAGACGCACGCGTTGGAATTTTTCTTAAAGGGTCTGTTCCACCATAATATTTTCATTAAGGGTCACGTCCTAAATTTATTTTCATAGAGGGCTATAGGAAGGACGCAAGCTAGGTTCACGCCTTTCAAAGTGTATTTTTTATTCTCAATAACTAACCACTTTCAACCAACATTGAAGGATACAAACCAAGCCCACACCCTTCAGTTCAAATATGAAGTGCGCAAGTCCGGCTCATGCCCTTCAATTGAGCTAGCACATAGATCTTTTCGAGAGGTTTTCGGATTATATTTAAACATACCTGATTAGAGTTTTCTATCAAAAATTATAACCGTTTAAAGAATAAATTTTCAACTCATCAACACAGATTTAGAAATTTTTCAGCCCACAACTCATTACATATAACAAATAATTAAAATTGTATTTATATTTTAAATTAAAAAATTTAATATATTTTTAGTTATTTATATATATAGTTAAAATTATAATTACAGATCAGATTTATATTTTTAAATATAATCCGATTATGTATTAATTATATTTACATTTACATTTTATTATTGATGAGTTAAAATTTTAAATATAATTTTAATTAATTTTAAGTCTATATATATAAAAATAACTAAAGTTATATTAAATTTTTTAATTAAAAATATAATATAATTTTAATTATTTGTTATATATAATGAGTAATGGGTTGAAGAATTTCTAAATCTGTGCTGATGAACTGAAAAATTGATCTTTAAACGGTTATAACTTTTGATAGGAAATTCAGATCAGAACGTTTAAATACAATTCGGAAATCTCACGAAAAGGTCTATCTGCTAGCTCAATTGAAGGGCATGAGCCGGACTTGCGCCCTTCAAATTTGAACTAAAGGACGTGAGCTGGGCTTGCGCCCTTCTAGATTAGTGCAGAATTTTTCCTTAAAGGGATTTGATCAAGGGCCACGCCCTGAACTTATTTTCATCAAGGGACACATCCTGAACTTTTTTTCATAGAGGATTATAGAAAGGGCGCAATCCGGGCTCACGCCCTTCAAAGTGTATTTTTCATACCCGACAACTGATCGTATTTAACCAGCATCGAAGGGCGCAAGCTGAACTCACGCCCTTCAGTTCATACTTGAAGGGCGCAAGCCCAGTCCACGCCTTTCAAATGAGCTAGCAGATAGATCTTTTCGCGAGGTTTTCGAATTATATTTAAACGTCTCGATCGGAGTTTCCTATCAAAAGTTATAGCTGTTTAAAGATCAGGTTTCAGCTCATCAGCACAAATTTAAAAATTCTTCAGCCTACTACTAATTATATATGTAACAAATAAATAAAATTATATTTATATTTTTAATTAAAAACTTAAATATAACTTTAATTATTTATATAAATAAATAGTTAAAATTAATTAAAATTATATATTGAATTATAATTATATTTATATTTATGTTTTTAATTAAAAATTAAATATAAGTTTAGTTATTTATATATGTAAATAGTTAAAATTAATTAAAATTATAATATGCCGGTAATGAAATGTAAATGTAATTATAATTAATAGCTAATCAGATTATATTTAAAAATATAAATGTAATTTTAATTATAATTTTAACTATTTATAAATATAAATAACTAAAATTATAATTAATCTTTTAATTAAAAATATAAATATAATTTTAATTATTTATTATATATAATGAGTAGCGGGCTGAAAAATTTTTAAATCTGATCTTTAAACGGTAATAATTTTTAATAGGAAACTCTAATCTGGATGTTTAAATACAATCCGAAAATATCACGAAAAGATCTATCTGCTAGCTCAACTGAATGGCGTGATTCGGGCTTGCACCTTTCAAGTATGAACTGAAGGGGGTGAGTTAGGATTACGCCCTTCAATGATGGTTAAACGTGGTCAGCTGTTGGGCATGAAAAATATACTTTGAAGGGCGTGAGCCCGGGTTGCGCCCTTCCCATGACACTATGTGAAAATAAGCTCAGACGTGGTCTTGATGAAAATAAATTAATGTTTAAAGCCTTTTAAAAAAAAATCCAATCAATAGGAATTTTTACTTAAACGCCCCAAGACCAGATAATATCTACAGAGACGGTGTAAAAGTAAACTTATTTTCACAAATAGCCTAACAAAGAGCGTGAGTTGAACTCACGCGTTTAAAACTTTATTTTCTCTTCCCGCCAACTGCTCAAACGAAAGAAATTGCCCAAGGGCGTGAGTTGAACTCACGCCCTTTAGCCTTTTTTTCTCTTCTAGTGTTTTTAAAATGTAACCGTTGTAATGTCGGCTGGTAGGGTTCATTTCTAAAGGGCGTGAGTTGAATTCACGCCCTTTAGGTCTACCTATCGTATTCGTCTTTTTTTTCATTTTCACTGTTTTTTAAGTTGTAACAATTGTAACATTCGCAGCAATTGGGCTCAGGTCTAAAGGGCGTGAGTTGAACTCACGCCCTTAAGACTTTTGATTTTTAACCTCCCACCAGCTGCATTTATTACTCTCCATCTCCTTCTACTACCCATCCAACCCAGCAACCATCCCATTCTACTCGCCATTTATCTAAAAACTCACAAATCTACTAATATCTTTCACCTTCTACTACCTCATCCAACCCCTTTTAAAAACTCACAAATCTACTAATATTTTTCTCCTTCTAAAAACATCACATTTATTTCTATTGTGAGTAATATTTCTCTCTTATCTAATATTTTTCTAATTTAAGTTCATATTCTCAATTAAAAATGTGATGTATGAAGCATTGGATAATGTTCATCATCAATTTGTTCACGGGCGGTAGTGTGCAACACGGACATCTCGGGGTTTTCTACTCACAAGGTCTAAGATTGAATTTCACGGTAAATGAAGATATTACTCTCTTTTGGTTAAGAAATGAAATTTATAGAGTTTTAGGGCTTTCGGAGATACAATTTAATTTAAAAATTTGAGTTAAATTCAATGCATCACCCTTACCATGTGTTTTGTTTTACCGAGATTGAGTTATTGAACAACAAAACTTGGAGATTTATTGTAGAAAATATAATTGGAAGGTAATAGAATTATTTGTGGACCTGTAATCTAATTGGGAACAAGTGATTCTCAACTCAGATTAACACAAATATTTGCTAGTAGCAGTCGAGACACACCACATGAAGAACATCAAAGACCATCATATTTACCAAATCCTACAACACATATGCACTTATCTCATGACTGTAATAATGATGCGGAAAAGAAATGTGTGGGTCTCACGTCTCCACCCTTTTATAATTGTACTTATCAAGTCTCGATCTATTTGTATAGTGTCGATGCTTGCTAACCGATCCAAACCAAATCTTTCAAGTATTGACATTATTTGTTCATTCGGCGTGAACCTCATTCGCGTGGCTCTTGTATTCAATATCAACTCGGACTATCAAATAAAACTAACTATTATTATTTTCCTTTCAATATAAAATGGCAAGTAAATAACTTAAATAAAACTTATATTTTGGTAGGCTCAATTTGACGCATGAGTCTCATTTTTTGTCAATAACGAGCCTTGGTAAGCTTCCCCTGCGCCATCATGACGCTCACGACCACGACCACGATCACGACTAGGACCACAACCACGACCACCTCAAGTCATTTATATAAATTAAGTAATTACCAAAATTAGCTTACAACTATTTATTACACAATTCAATATCTTATATTTATCATTACTATAATTATTTTTGCTATAATATTTACATAATTATTATATATATAATAAATAAATAAAGAATATTAATGATAAATATATCATTTATAACCACAATAGAAAATTATATAATTCTATTTTATATCAACATTGTTATAATTTTCATTACATACATAACCCTAAACCCTAAAATTCAAATAAACCCACATTTCTAATCTCATTACATTTCTAAATCAAATAAATGCTAATTCTAACAATATATTTTCTAACAACATAAATTGCTAAATATCATCACATTACATCATCTCTTAATCCAATAAAATGAATTAACTAAATTAGAAATTAATATAGTTTGCTAACCTTATGGTATTTTTTCTTCAATTATAGTTTCAAAATCGGCTTCTAATGGTGATCTTCAATTCTTAGAACCGAATTTTAATGGGGGTTTGAATGGTGAGAGATGAGAAGGGTTTTAGTGGGAGAATTAGAGAGGAATAGAGAGAGATGGTGTGAGAGAATTAATGGAAGAGGTTAAATAGGGGGTTTGTGGGAAATTTTTTAGTGAATTTTGGAGTATTTAGGGTTTGAGATGAAGGGGTGTGAAGGGAAAAGTCGGAAGAGGCGAAGGAGAAGAAATGTGAGAGGAGAGAGATGAGATCGGCTGGAAATAAAGCAGCGGAAAAATGGGCTGAAGGGTGTGAGTTCAACTTACGCCTTTAGATTTTTTCTGTCGCTGACATGTGGGGTCGAGGCAATAAAATTATTGAAGGGTCCTGATTCTGATCACATCCTTTAGGTTAAAATTTTCGCTCAGGCAAGGTACGAGCAGATAAATATTGAGTTCAAGGACGTGAGTTGAATTCACGCTCTTAGCTGGGCTATTTGTGAAAATAACTTGCTTGTTAAGTTACACTTCAATTTATATTTGGGCTGTTTAATTAAAAATTCCGATCAGTGCGGATAAACATTTACTCTCAAGTTTGGGAATTTTTACTTAAACAGCCTAAAAATTAAATTTAATTACACTAACGACCAAAGAAGCAAGTTATTTTCACAAACAGCCTAGACAAGGGCGTGAGTTGAACTCACGCCCTAGAACCTAATTTTTGTCTGCCCGCGCCCTGCCCGAGCGAAACTTTTAACCTAAAGGGCGTGACCGGAATCAGCGCCCTTGAATGATTTTATGTCCCGACCAACTTGTCAGCGACAGAAAAACCCAAAGGGCGTGAGGTGAACTCACGCCCTTCAACTTATTTTTCTGCTGCTTTATTCCCAGCCGACCCCATCTCTCTCCTCTCACATTTCTTCTTCTTCCTTCGTCTCTTTCGACTTTTCCCTTCACCCCCCTTTATCTCAAACCCTAAATCCTCCAAAAATCACTCAAAATCTTCCCATAAACCCCCTATTTAACCCCTTCCTTCAATTCTCTCACACCATCTCTCTCTATTCCCCTCTAGTTCTCCCACCAAAACCCTTCTCATCTCTCACCATTCAAACCTCCATTAAAATTTAGTTTTAAGAGTTGAAGATCACCATTAGAACCCGGTTTTGAAGGTATAAGTGAAGAAAAAATACCATAAGGTTAGCAAATTATATTAATTTCTAATTTAGTTAATTCATTTTGTTTGATTAAGAGATGATGTAGTGTGATGATATTTAGTAATTTATGTTGTTAGAAAATATATTGTTAGAATTAATATTTATTTAATTTACAAATATAATGTGATGATATAATGGGATTAGAAATTAGGATTTTATTGGAATTAGGGTTTATTAGAAATTAGGGTTTATTGGAATTAGGGTTCATTAATATTTCTTTATTTCTTTATTTATTTATTATTCATATATAATAATTATGTAATGACAAATATAAGATATTGAATTGTGTACTAAATAGTTGTAAGATAATTTTGATAATTACTTAATTTATAGAAAATGGCTCGAGGTGGTCGTGGTCGTGGTCGTGGTCGTGAGCGTCATGATGGCGTAGGGGAAGCTTACCAAGGCTCATTATTGACAAAAAATGAGATTCATACGTCAAATCGAGCCTACCAGAATGTAAGTTTTATTTAAGTTATTTACTTGTCATTTTATATTGAAAGGAAAATAACAATAGTTAGTTTTATTTGATAGCCCGAGATGATATTGAATATAAGAGCCATACGAATGAGGTTCACGCCGAATGAACAAATAATGCCAATACTTAAAAGATTTGGTTTGGATCGGCTAGCAAGCATCGGCACTATACAAATAGATCGAGACTTGATAAGTGCAATTATAGAAAGGTGGAGACGTGAGACACACACATTTCATCTCCCTGTCGGTGAAATGACGGTGACATTAGAAGATGTGAGTTGTTTGTGGGGCCTACCAATCAACGGGTATCCAGTCATAGGGTTTGCAGATGATAATTGGGAGGAGGATGTGTTACAAGCTTTTGGTGGTCGTCTTGAATGGGCTTCATTTCGTCGACCATCAGGTACATATCACATGAGTACTAATTGGTTGTGCGAGCCATGGGTTCCGGCTCGAGAAAATGAAAATGATATAAGTCGTCCTCGTGCTAGATTGCCTAATAATGCTGGTGCTCAAGAAGTTGGGTATTATGCGCGTGCGTATATGATGGATTTATTTTCTTCTATTATGTTTCCAGACCATTTCGGGTATATTCAGACAATGTATCTCCAATTTATACGCAATATTGATAGCCCTCCTCGGTATAGTTGGGCTTCTGCGGTGCTTGCACATTTATATAGAGAGCTGTGTGAGGCTTCGGAGAATGATGCAACAGAGCTTTCGGGACCAATCATGTTGCTGCAAATGTGGGTTTGGACCCGATTTCCCTTGGGAAGATCGACCCCTCATTTTTTACCAAATGGTTTACAAGGTGAAGCATTTGGGTCACATTGGAGAGCGCCCCATGTGTTTGCAGATGAACCCCATAGAAGTATTACATTATACAGACGTCGGATCGACACTTTAATTGACAATGATGTAAACTGGTGGCCCTACCAGGCTGTGATGCAAGAGTTACCAGAGGTATGTCATTTTGACACTGAGTGTGAGATGTGGTTCTATAATGGACCTTTAATTTTACTTTGGATGGTTGAGTGGTACACCCTGGAAAGAGTAATGCGACAATTTGGTATAGAGCAACGTATTCCTCCCCCGCACTCAAATTTTCCAAATGGGTTACATAATATTCATCACGAGCCTCGCTCGCAAATAATGTGGGATGTAAAGCATGCAGATTATGTTGAGTTATGGACGGCACGAATGCAGTACATTGTGTCGCATGACGAATTATGGGATGTGAGGACATGGCATAATTATATGGCATGGTTTAATCGTGAAGGCATGCGGACCGTGTGGTGGCGTGGCTCGACCGTCGCCAATATTCATAATCATCCACCATCACCACCTTATTCCTCCACCTACATTCTATTTTTTCTAATATCCCATATGTTTACCCTTGAAAGATTTCAAGGATGAATAGATGAATAAATGAAAATAAATTGATGATTAATGATAAATCATAAGAAGAGGGAAAAAGAGAAAGTAATGAAAGATGGCCCACTAATCAGGAGAGGTCGCTGCTTAACCCCGGAACAAATCCATTAATCCCACAATGAAATATTAGGATGAAAGACGAGGATATAAATATCCCACCACCTCCTACTCATTCGAGGTGGCTGACCCTCGGGAGATTTCAGAGAGAGAAAATCTCCTGATGGGTCAGCCATTTGATTACATTTTCTCTGACAAGTGGGACCCACCTGGCAGTCCCTTGTAGATGAACCTGACAACATGAACCTAGCCTATCTGATGAGTCATTCATGTGACCATTTTCACTGACAGGTGGACCCCACACCTCAGTGACCTATTATAGGAGTCAGAATTAAACCCTAAAAATCTGCCATTGGAACTAACCCTAGAAAGGAGCTGAAGCAGTATAATCCCTATGCTACATGAAATGATGTCAATGCCAAGCTAGCATTTTGATGCAACTAGTCATGAGAAATTCCAAATGTGATTTTGCTTTCAAGGCTGACCTGGTGCCAAAGCTGTGAGCAACCACCTAACCATGCTTTGATTTGTGTCAATTACTGATAAGTAGTCAGTTCTTTGACCAAGTCACCCTCATGTTAAGGGATTGAAAGTCAATTTCACAAGACTGATCAGGTGCCAAAGTTAGGAGCAACCATCTGATCAAGTCTAGATCTGTATCAACTGTTGACATGCAATCAACTGTTGATCAGATCAAGCCCTAATGAATATCAATATAAGTATAATTGGTATTTAGTTAGGGTGGTTTCTGCAAGAGAGAGATAATTGGCAGAGACATTGAGCTACAAATGAAATCTGGGATTAATTCAGAAGGAATAATGGGGTTTTATGGACAAAAGAATTTTTAATTCAGAGAAGGAAGGGAAAAAATGGAATTAAAAATTACAGGGATGATCATCATGAATTTAGGGATTTTTGGTGAAATTTTCATGATTTTTGGATAAGTGAAGCCATCAAAATAAATTCAGGGAAGATAGAAGCAGAATAAATGGATTGATCAAGGGCTGAGATTCAATCAAGGATTCATATGGGTGCAACTTGGGGATAACAGCAACTCTGGGTACAAACTGGGGATCCTAAGCACACCTACACCGAATCAGGGAAGAGAGAGGGTGTGACACGTGTCAGCATCTCACTGGGCCACCTCATGACACGTGTCAGCACCCCATTGGTCCACCTCAGCCATGTGGGCCCCACACCCCTACAGACCTGACAAGTGGGCCCCACCTATGCCACATGGCAGTCAGCCACTGGTCCACATCGATAGCCACCTCATACAGCAGCTAGACAAATGGCAGCATGCTATAAGGCCACCTCAACAGCCCAATGCCATGTGGCCTTTCCTTATTGGTCCACTTCACCACTGTGAGCCCCACCATACCACGAGATGACTGACAAGTGGGCCCCACTTGATGCCACGTGTCATGCCTTAACTGGTGCCATGTCATCGCATAGTATACACAGGGATTACATGTGGCTCCATTTGATTGGTACAGGTCAACAGATGACAACACACATGGCATTACTAGGCAGAGCCACATCATACACCATTAACAGATCATTAGTACTAAGGGTTTGTTTAATAAAGCAATCAACCAATCAGACAGAGCCACCTCAGCCTATTAACCCTAATCATCATGCTAATCAACTGCTAAATGAAATGCCTAAACTATTAAATCTGACATGTGGGACCCAGTAGTCAGGTTAATATGAGTAGGCGCATGAGATAAAAGCTGTAAGCTGAGTCTATTCAATCTGCCTCTTCAATCCAGCGCAATTCAATTTAAAACAAGAGATAAAAGGAAGATGAACCTGGTCTAGATGCGTTGAATCTCTGCTCTTCTTCTTTTCTACGTTTTGGCTCACGCATGTCGGGTGCATCCACGCGCGAGAGAGAGCTCTCTCCCTCCTTCTTCTTCTCGCCATTACCCGAGTCCAATGCAGCTCGCATTTTCTTCTTTTCCTGGCGCCTTACCATGATTGAAGGTGATCTAAGAGAATAACGATGATCAGAGGTAGGGCAAGAAGTGTTACTAGATCAATTGCGAGAAAGAGGTGAACAAAAGGTGAGAATGCATTATTACCCGAGGTTGAACTAAGGAAGGGGATTCAATTGATGCTCCGGAGGTCAAATTGAGTCACAAAGCAGCGTCTTTAAGGCAAGGCGATGCCGGCAAAGATGAATTGATGTGGCAGTTGAGTGAGAAAGGGGCCGAAAACCGAAGGTCGCCGAAGACAGTGACAAGGTGGCAAGCTTAACAGGCGATTCAGAGGTGAAATTGCACGATCGAGAAGATCACTTAGGCCAAGGCGATGCTAGTAAACACGAATTGGTGAAGTAATCGGGTGCATGAAGTGCTAATTGTCCAAGAATTGAAACCGGAATGAAAATGAGATTGGAGAAATTAGAGCTGACAAATGAATGAAACAGTGTTCAAACTAGCTGTGAAGAGTTTAAATAGGTGTTGGCAACTCAGGGCCCACTCACCAGTCGAAACACATGATCAATTGAGAATGTGAGGTCAAACGAAATCGCGGCACAGTCAAACCATAACAGAAAACAGTTAGGCGATTTCAACAACAAACACAATTCAATCCTGGCCGTCAATTGAAGTGAGATAGAGGGTGAAGATTCATCTGAGCAGGCAATCCGACCCAACAGTAATCAACCAATCACAATCAAGTGAATTAACCGGTTCTAGCCTATATAAACCGAGAATTAGCAACAGTAGCATATATACATCCATTAGCAGAGCAATTAAGAGCATATACATACCCATACACACCCAATAGTGATCACAGAGGAAAGAGAGAGGCTTTTATAAGAGCTAATAAGAAGAATTCGAGTAATTGAGATTTCTGTCAAAAGCCTGAGGTAATCAATCATATGAATTGACTCAATTAGTATATATTTCTGTTTTCTCCTCTGGAATTCTTGCTATTTGATACATTTTTATGAGAGTTTCTCGATCAACTTTACTATTGGGGTCTATTCTTCTTAAAATTTCCTTTACTTCTCTTCTGATCTTGCCATTTCTTGTTATTAGAATTGATTGTTGAATAATATTATAATCTCCAGCGAGCCACTGGCCCAATTACAAAGTAATTGGTGAGCCTTTAGGCCTGGATTGATCACAAATATTAAGAATTCATGATTATATGATTTCCATGGTAAATTTTCATTTCTTGATTAATTTCTTTGTATTCGTTTGCATAATGACTTAAAGTATGAACTTGCTATCTCTTAATCACCTTGATTGTATGATTCATTCAGCTAAGAACCTAGGCTTTGCAACTTTGTATTGAAATTGTTTAGTTTGATATGGAACAGTATACTGTCAAGGATAAATTGATTAACACTACCACAATCTCAGCGAGCCACTGGCCCTAGCTGAAGCTGGGTGAGCCTTTAGGCCTGAGAGGTGTTAATTGAATATGAATGGTTAGTGAGTACTCCAAGTTGACAAGAAATTGGAAATGGTACCGATCGGTATCACTCTTAAACCACAGGAGCTCCAACATAATTACCGATGAATGATATCCTTTATAACCATCTAAGATCAACTTAATACATTCAGGCGACGCTTATTGATCTTGTAATTATGAAAGAAACTAATTAATCCTGTTGAATTTGGCAAAAAGGCAATTCGGTACCAATCGGTACTGTATACTGATAAATGGTGAGTTGGTCTTGCACCATTATTAGCTCAAGAATAGTCAATTAATCGCTTCAAATCATGATAACATATCAAGACGATGCTTATCAAACTTGTAATTGCCAAGAATTTCGATTAATTTGATCTAATTTGGTAAGGATTCAATTCGGTACCGATGCCAAGTAATGCATCTCAATTCGGTACCATAATACAGCCTCTACTGCCATATGGATTCTCGATCAGGTACTTCAGAGGAGTTCTACACATCGAGACGACACTAATACACCAATCTGATCGGAGAGAGGGAGCTCCGGCGGCCGAGAACGCCATTACGCACGGATCTTAATGCACCGGGAAGTCAGAGATCAAGAAGAACCCTTCAGCACGATTATTGAAGCGACCGCTAATCTTTAAAAATCATTAACGGACGGGATTTAATAGAAGTTAAGGAAATTTAAATAAGAATAGACCTGGGCCGTAGATCTATTAAACACGTATCTCAAGCGAATCTGGCGGCCCAAATGAAGAATGAAGTTATATGAAAGATACGCACTAATCTTGGTATAGATCTGGCGGCCCAGATTAGGCCCAATAATTAAATAATAACAGAATATTAATGATATAGGGTAAATAAATCATTTGAAAATGCTCCTGAACTCCAAATTGACTCAAATTTGTTTCTAAAATTTCCTTATTTTTCATACTATTTTTCTATACAATAATATTCCAGTTTTGAAAATATAATCATGTTGAAACAATTTAAAAGCAAAAGACATTACATATATTGATATATTTGACTTGGCTTTGACTTGTCATTTTAAATACTATAAAAATTCCAAAAATTCAAATAAAATCATGAATAATAGTTAGATATATTTTACTGATTTTTCAAGTGATTTTTCATGAAATAATAATGACAATAGTAATATGCCATAATAAATAATGAGATTAGCTATATTCTTTGATAAATAAAAAAAATAATGAATAACAATAGATATTATGTTGATATTTTCTGTAGAAAGAATAATAAAAATAAATAGTGCAAAATATACAAAAAGATATACTACCATGGTAATAGATAGTAAATACATTTTCTTCTATAATAAAGAATGATAATATAATTTTATAATAAAATGAGTTGCATTTCTTTTGTTATTTCTATACAAATATACAATAAAAATATTTTTGATGAATAAAATGCAATAAAAATAATAGTTGTAATAAAGAATATAATGAATTCCATCCCTTATAGCTATTTTCAAATAATGATGATAATAATAAAATTTTATATTTTTCTATAGATAATAAATAGAAATAAAAAAAAAATATATAAAAACTATAATAAATAGGATAGAATATTAATAATGATTTCTTTTAGCTATTATAGATAAAAAAAATATAAAAATAGAAATAAAAAAAATAATAAAAAAATAATATAGCTAACCATCTTTGATTTTGTAAATAATTTTTACATAATAAATAATGTTCCAATATAATGAAATATAATAATGAAATTCTATTACTTTAGCTATAATAAATACTCTAAAAAATATATATAAATAAAAAAAAATAGCCATTTTATTTTCTATTATTTTTGTAAGTGATTTTCTACAAAATAAATAGAGTTTAGAAATAATAAAAAATAAAATTCTACTATTTTAGCTATTATAAAAATCCCAAAAATATAAATAAAATTCTAGTTAATAGCTAACCCATTTTATTTCCTATTATCTTTGTAAATAATTTTTTTCTACATAGATAAATAGAGTTTAAAAATAAAAAAAATAAAAATAATAATAATAATAATAATAATAATAATAATAATAAATAAATACATCTTTATAATAGAAATAATAATGGAAGATATTATGTAATAGGTTTTGTACATTTTGGAAATGAACAAATACGCTCACACAAGGGGTGTAGAGCCACATGAGGATGTTTGCACACATGATATAACATTTAGAACGATTAGTCAGGACAAGAACATCTTGACGTAGAATGACTAAGGCTTTGATAGCAACATGAGAAGATACGTCGAGACATGAACATCTTGACGTAGAATGACTAAGGCTTCGATAGCAACATGAGAAGATACGTCGAGACAAGAACATCTTGACGTAGAATGGCTAAGGCTTCGATAGCAACATGAGGAGATATGTCGAGACAAGAACATCTTGACGTTTGATGAAGAATAACCAGAGCTGCGACATTAACATGGAGATATATGTCGACTCTGAGGAAGAAGAACATTACGATGTCCTAGAGAGGTGACATCTTAATGACCCATCACCATGAGCAAGTAACTCATGACTAAATACGCTCACACAAGGGGTGTAGGGCAATATAGTGATTTTGCACAAGTAATGCAACATGTAGAATGATTAGTCGAGACAAGAACATCTTGACGCTCGCTGAAGAATGACCAAAGCTACGACATCAGCATGGAGAGATATGTCGACTTTGAAGAAGAAGAACATTACGATGTCCGAGAGAAGTGATATCTTAATGACTCGGTGTCATGAACAAGTAATTCATGACCATTTGAGCTAGCAAGACTGAACTCACCCGTCGATGAGTTTGTCTTCTGGCTCAGCGCTTCAGGTTTAACATTGTGTGTAATTATGTTTTCTAGGTTTATGAATCGGCTTAGTGCTTCGAATTCATGATCTAGAAGATCGGTGAGAAGAAACACGTGGGCCATATCCACCCTTCTCCTGATTCACCAACCTCAAGATCAACCGGCTCAGTGCTTCGAGTTGTATTTTGTGTGATTGGTTGTTGACTAGTTAAGATTGAACCGTTCTGTAGTAGGTTTATCTTCTAGATCAACGGAGGTCGAGTCGTTCTGTAGTAGACTCACCTCAAGCCCCTCTGAAGAGACTAACCTGGTCTGAAGTAAGGTTATATCTCGAGGCGGCATAGACTGAACCGATCTGTTTGTAGGTTCGTCTTCCATAGGATTAAGTAAAGACCGAACCGATCTGTTTGTAGGTTCGTCTTCCATAGGATTAAGTAAAGACTGAACCGATCTGTTTGTAGGTTCGTCTTTCATAGGATTAAGTAAAGACTGAACCGATCTGTTTGTAGGTTCGTCTTCCATGGACCCCTTTTTGTGAACCCAGACGACCACTTGATCATCTTTTAACTATACTATTTGCTTTTCTCTTTCAAAGATCCAGAGGTGCCTCGAGGTTAGTAGCCCAGGGTAATTAACGGTGGGGGCTTGCGCCCACCGGAATCTACAAGAACTCACAATTACTAAAAACCCCCTGAATGTGCATCCAAATCTCTCTAAACGGCAGAATCGGCCGACACCCAGCAGATGCACGCTCGGGAGGGATCTCCGTGTCCTTCTTCCGCAAACCCATCGCCCAGCGGCGGTGCGGCGGCGCGCGAAAAAGGGTCGCACACCATATTATTATATAATACAATCAAATACTCAACCTTTCTATTACAATCAAATACTCAACCTTTATAATCAAATTAATAAAGTAATCAATCTTTATAACTAAATAATAAAAGGTACAATACAAAGTTTATTTAATAGATAATACAATAATTACTTAACTACTACATTAATAGAGAATACAAAGCATTCATTCATTTGCTTCCTTCTGCATATTGAAATAACGCAATCAAGCATCTACAATAAAAAAATAAGTCATTAATTAAATTGAATAGCAAAAATAATGATAATTAAAACTGTGATTTTCAGTAGTACCTTCATTATTCGGGTTAGCAGTACAAGTCCTTCAACTATGTCCTTGTTGGCCACACCGTGTGCATCTATAGGTGTGTTTTTCTTGACTCATCTCATCCATTTCATTATGAATTCGTATGTGTTGTCGGCGACCCGTCTTGATCATGTACATCGAAGGATCCGGAACAAGTGTGGGTCCTTCGTGTTGTGGCCATGTTTCACTGTTCCCATAATAATAAAATTCAGGTTCCCATATTGCCATCAATTCACTCGAACGGAGAAAAGGGACCACGTGTTGGTTGCTATTTATTCCTTGTGTTGCACAAGCCGCTAACACATGAGAACACGGTACACTTGTCAATTATGGTTTTTGACATGTACATGTCCCTCCTTGAGTTTCTAGTCTAACCCAATGTTTTTTTCCACATTTAATTTTATTTCCCTCCATTCGTTCCTTAGTTATAATCTCATATTTTCGGGCATCTCTATAAGGAGTGACTTTGTGTGTGTTTCCTTTTAATTGTCTTTTTTCTAGTAATATCTCAACCTTTCGGGCAAAGATAAGATTTTCATTAATAATTTGTTCCGCTTTGGTTCTCCTCTCCGCAAAATATTTGACCGATTTATAAAATGTGATCTCAATAATAGAGGTTACCGGTAATTCTCTAGCTTCTTTAAAAACATTGTTAAGTGATTCAGGACCATTAGTTGTTAATATTCCCCAACGTCGACCGCCTTGGTCATAAGAATATGCCCACAGATCATAACGTGGGTCATGATTCTCATCGACTCTGTCAATATCATTTAACCACTTTACCGCTTCGAGGTTCTTTTGTTCTAACATTCTCATTCTCATTTGAAACTTACGTGGTTGGTTTTGCCGAATAACAAACCTAACCCTCTTAGTAAGTTCCTTGTTTTTAAAATGACGCTGAAAATTTTGACAAATATATCTAGAACAATACCTGTGGAATGCCTCTCTAGCATCCTCATGCCAGCCAAGACCTGTTTCTCGAAAAACTCTTAAAATTGACTCATGTCTATCTGAAATCACACATACCACCCTAGAGCCAATAACTTGTTGACGAATAAATTTCATGAATCTCTCCCGAGATAGATTAGTCTCCTTATCAAATAATCCAAAAGCAAACGGTACCAGTTGGTCTTCGGCATCATAGCCGTAAGCCGTCATGAGTCTTCCTTTGTATCTACCCGAAAGAAAGGTGGCATCGATACCAATGACAGGTCTACAATATTTAAAGGCTCTAATAGCCGGACCAAATGCCCAACATACACCTTGAAAAAACTTATAATTATAATTATTTGTTGGTACAGTGAACCACTCAACCTTTGTGCCCGGATTATTATTTTGCATTGCTCCCAATAAGGGAACAATTAGATTATAAGCTTGCTTCTAACCTCCAAATAACTGTGCAATTGCAATTTCCTTCGCACGCCAACATTTCATATAATTAACCTTGAAATGATACATTTGCTCCACCATTACCTTAATATCTATGATTTTGTATTTCACATTGGCTTTCACATGCTCCCGTATTAATGATGCTATGAAAGACGCTGTGATATGCGGATGCTCTAGTCTATCCCCCGAGATAACACATGAGTGTGGTCCTTTTCATGTCTTTATTACAAAAGCGTCATCATAACTTCGACGAATTGCATACAACCTCCATTTGTAATTTTGATTCGTGCATACAACAGTATACACTTGCTTGTTGGTCTTTTTAGCAAGAAATGTACGGTTTGCTCTAATATGAAAATCATGCACTACCCATTTCAAATGATCCTTAGTACGAAATACTTGATCAACTGCTAAGTTATCATCAGTTGCATAATTCATATTATTAAAGTAGTTACCATCACAAATAAATTCTACAATTCCTTCTATGGAGTTAAACGATGCAACTGGGTGTGAATCTGAGCGGTCCTTGAGTAGCCATCCGGGATAATTATCATTGTTATCCATGTTAAACTCTTCCTCAACAATATCTTCATTGATTTCATCCATATCATTAAAATTCATAAAATTAAATTGTTCATCAGAGCAGGTATTACCAATCGGAGTATCATCTGATGATATCATATTTCCAACTCTTTCAAAAGGAGAAATGTCATCTAATGTGATATCAAACTCGAATGCATCTGCATCCGCATCCAAATCCGCATCGCTATTAGAATCAGGAGATAGGTGCATATGCATTGTAGGATTTGGTGAATATGATGGTCTTTGATGTTCTTCGTATGGTGTGTCTCGACTGCTACTAGCAAATGCTTGTGTTAATCTGGGTTGATAAATATTTGTTCCCAATTTTGATTCCGGGTCCACAAATAATTCTATCACCTTCCAATTACCCATATTTTCTACAATAAATCTCCAAGTTTCGTTGTTCAATAACTCAATCTCGGTAAAAAAAAACACATGGTGGGGGCGATGCATTGAACTTAACTCGAATTTTTAAATTAAATTGTATCTCCGAAAGCCCCAAAACTCTATAAATTTCATTTCTTAACCGAGAGAGAGTAATATCTTCATTTACCGTGAAATTCAATCTTGGACCTTGCGAGTAGAAAACCCCGAGATGTCCGTGTTGCACACTACCGCCCGTAAACAAATTGATGATGAACATTATCCAATGCTTCCTACATCACATTTTGAATTGAGAATATGTTAGAAATAAGTTAGAAAAATATTAGATAAGAGAGAAATATTACTCACAATAGAAATAAGTTTGTTGTTTGAAAATGCCACTCATAAAAGGAGTTGGATGAGGTAGTAGAAGGAGAAAGATATTAGTAGATTTGTGAGTTTTTAGATAAATGGCGAGTATAATGGGGTTGTTGCTGGGTTGGATGGGTAGAAGAAGGAGATGAAGGGTAATAAATGCAGCTAGTGGGGGGTTAAAAATCGAAAGTCTTAAGGGCGTGAGTTGAACTCACGCCCTTTCGACTTGGGCCCATTTCCACCGAATGTTAGAACTGTTACAACTTAGACAATGAAAAAAGAAGACATAAATACGGTAGGTAGACCTAAAGGACGTGAATTCAACTCATGCCCTTTGTATCTGGACCCACCAGCAGCGAGCGTTACAACGGTTATATTTTATAAAAGTAGAAGAGAAAAAATTGAGCTGAAGGACGTGAGTTCAACTCATGATCTTCGTGAATTTCTTTTCTTTGGGCAGTTCACAGGCAGAGAAAAAAATGAGTTAAAGGCGTGAGTTGAACTCACACCCTTGGCTAGACTCTTTATGAAAATAAGTTTCCTGTTACGTCCCTGTAGATATTATTGAGTCTAAGGTTGTTTAAGTAAAAATTCTCAAGTTTGCTCATTTCTCTAAGTCTCCAGTTGGCTTGTTCGCTCATTCTCCGTCCAGTTCATCGTCTCCTCCAATAAAACCAAAGGGGAATTTCTCCGATTTCGGAGCTGGGTCTCTCATGAAGCACCATACCGCCTATTCTCCACTGATGCTGCACAGGAACGACCTTTCTCTAATCGAGCTGATGAAAACAGTGTATGGTATGAAAACAAATCTTACATATGGTTCCATAGATTTACAAAAATACAGCCAATCAAAACGTTAAACAGATAGAGAAGCTCCAACTAGGCTAGTTGACAATTAGGCTAGCATTTAGCAATATAAATATCACTAAAACTCTAACTGGGATATTCCTTAGACACTATAAAACAAAATTACCATATAATCCTTGTTTGTTTCTGTCACAAATTGCTCGTCTCCTCTGTAGCCAGCAAAATTTATAGGTGAATTTCTGTTCTTCATGAATTGAAAATTTTCGAAATGAACAATAATGTATAACGGAAAAAAAAAACCAATTCATCTTTTTTTGAAGTAAAAAAAAAATAATTTATTTTACAAATCACAATTAAATTAACCATATTACATGCACAACTATACATTGAAAAAATGTATAAAATTAAGATTCACAAGTTTCATCTCAGCAAGCCAATCCACACAAAACATACTCACAAATCTTTTGCATCCTGCATTTATGAAGTTCACACAAGTATATTCAAGAAAGGCACAAAAACCAAGCCTAGCATTCCCATAAGGCTGATAGTGTGGAGAGATGCTGCACTTGGAGGTGGCGGAGTGGAAGTGGAAGGTGTGATTTCCCCTTCACCAGAAGGAGGTGATGGAGGCGATAAAGAGGATGGAGCTTCAGCAGGAGGAGGAGATGGAGAAGGTGCTGAGCCTGTGCTGTTGCTGCGGTTTGCTAAGACAACTATGTGAAGCTTCTCTCCATTCTTGCAGTTGTCCTGGTTTCCACTGATAAAATAGAAGGGCCCAGATCTAGTTAATGTAAAAATTGTGCTGCCATCAGCAAAACGGTCAATGGAAGATGATGCATCACAACTGTTGTATGCATTTGAGTCTACTAGGAGTACCGTGTCCTGGTTGGCTGGGTAAGTGAAAACTGTAAAAAATGAAAAGAAAATGAGAAAGAAAAGCCTTGCAATAGTATAATGTGAAATAACATTAAGACTAATAATGCATCGATGGTTATTACAGCCTCTGATAGTAAAATTTTGCAGTGATTGAACTTTGCTTCATCAAATTGTGCATATATGAAGCAAAAAAGTACCGTGGCAAACAGAGGACAAATATTGCAAAGAAAATAATTGATCGCTGTGAAATTACTATCCTTTAAAAATACAACAGATATTACCTACGGTGTCACCAATTTTAAACCGGTTTGCCTCTGCCCATTGGTTATATGTCTTGGCACCAGATTCAGGAACCTTCCATTGACCGGTGCCACCAACCTTGAACTCAGTTGCAGCCGTCATTGATACCAACAGAATAAAGCACAAGAAAACAACCAAACCCTTTGCCATTGTTGTGATTTTTATTTTTATTTTTATTTTGTGAAGTGGGGCTGCTATTTGTTGAGTATGAAAATAAGCAGGCCAGTTGTGAGTACCATGTGGTGTGTTGAACCACATTTATAGAGGGATGTAATGTAAGCACTATTGTTAACATTGTATAACAAGGTTCTTTCCTTAATTTGGATGTTTATCTTTCTAGAGCAAAGAATTTACACTTTTTGATATGATTTGGCTGCGCTGGACTTGATTGTATTGTTGCCTCCTTTTCTTCGAGTAAAGTTATCCTTTGCTTCCTGACTGAAAGATATTCGTATCTTGCACCTAAGGCTATATCTGTTACGATATCCCTATTACCTAAAAGAAAATGGTGTCAAATTGTTGGACTTTATCTTTGTACAACTATACAGGCATTCAAATATTCTGTAAACATTGTTAGTGTGCCCAAAAAGTTTATTTTATCCTAACCGACATTAAGCCTGGTTCAGAAACCTTATTTAGCGTTCTGAACAGTTTCTTTCCAGTCCGTGCATAAAAAATATTTCTCAAGCAATTATAATTGTGTTTATTGATAATTTGATGTATATATCCTTAAACTCTTACAAAATTTTCCATATCCGTGTTGTGTTTCTATTGCTACAGAATACAGATTGTTGTGCAAAAATTAAGGCAATTTGCATTAAATTTTACGACTCCTTTTCTTTGCTAATTACTTCAGAGAACATATTTTTCATGCCTTGTTAGCTTTTCATTATGCCAAAAAACTTTGTTCTTTTTCCAGTAGTACTGCTTGGAGATCTGCATCTAAAAGAAATTTAGCTTAAATTTTCTGGTGGTTCTTAAAAAGAAGAATTGCTATCCCAACAAAAATGCGTACTCCCATATACACATTAACATGGACAATATTTCACGCGATTCCATGGTAGATGTCACTGGGAAAGTAGTAAAAAGTATTTCAATAAGCACACTAATTTTTTTTTCCAAAGGACTCACATGAAATCTTCTGGAATTTGGGTCAGCAAATCATATCAGTTCTTTACAAAGAAAACTGACAATTCAACATATTTGACAAAAATAACCGATTTTGACATCAACAGCATCATCTCAAGCTCTCCAATGCAAAAATATAATTGGAATAAAATAATAGCTCAAATTACAAGAATGCAAGCACACAAATGAAGCAGCTACTGGAAGATGAGAATAAAACATCCAATCAAAAAAATGAAGGGCAGTGAAGCACCTCTATAATTACCGCAAAGGTCGGAATAGGGACAGGAATCTCTCTTCAACTTCCACATCATCCTTCCACTCAAGTGCATTCCACCATTCGTTTGTACCATGAATTTCCAGTAAATCTTTAGCTGATAGCTCAAGAGTCTTTAACATTGGGCACTCAGTCACCTTGAGGCTCTTCAAAGAAGGAAAACAGAGAAGGCATCTCTCAGTGCTAAAGCTCTTAAACCGTGGTAATCCGTGCAGATACAACTCCTGCAGTTTTGGGAATGCCTCAACAAACACCAGTGGCTCATCACCTTCATCGTTTGCACAACTGATCAGATGTTCCAGCCCAAGACAGTGCAAGATGACAAGTGAAGTGAGCTGTTGTAAGCAACCTCCCTTGTATATAATCTTCACCTTCTGAAGCCCCTGGAGGATGATTTTCTCCAAGTCAGGAAGAACAGACTGCTCCTCATCAGCAATCATGTTGTAGCCATGAAGAATGATATTACTCATCTTATTGGGATCATTTTCCTGTTGGGCATCTGGTCCATTGATTATCACCTCCTCCAGATCAGCACAAGAAGATGCCCAAACTCTCTTTAATTTAGTCATGTTTTTCCACAGGTCACTCGATGGGAGCTCAAGAGACTTCAACCCAGCTGCAGGTTTGATCAGAAGATTACGTGTGCACCCAGCAAGACGGGGAGATTGAGCTAGCCTTTGCAGGGCAGCAACAGTTTGGATTGTGGCATCAAACGCCTTGAGCCGCCGCAAATTCTCCAGCTCTTGAAATTCAACCCCATTTCCACTAGTACCAACTTTCCAGTCGCCGTAACTGAGATCCATGTAAAGGACCTGAAGCAGCGTCAGGCGGCACAAAACTCCATTTGGGATTGTTTCTAATAACGGCATGTAGGAGAGCAGTAAGAATCTGAGATTGACCAATTCCCCCAGCTCATTTGGTAAGACTTTAATGTTGGTATTGTAAAGATCTAAGTATTGAAGTTGACCTAATGCACTTAACCCTGATGGAAGCTCACTAATGGAAGTATGTGCAAGGTCGAGAACACGAAGGGTTGGCATGTACTGGAAAAACCCATCACATAACTTCTTCAGTTCCGGGTTACTCTGGAGCATTAGAGTTTTGAGAGAGAGACATTTGGGTTGTTCATACAGCTCAGAAATGTTATTTCTCATGAACGAAATTCTCTCAGCATCACTCCATTTTTCGGCCCCCAAGGCTTCCTTCAAGCCAATGCCGGCACGTACCAGCCATTTTGTCTCCTTGGTACCATAATCTGATGCAATCCATAAAGCCATAGCACGGACCATAGGATGCATCTTGATGTGTTCCTCATCGTCACTTTCTAACAATGAGGCCGTCTTAAGATCTCCAAGGAGATCATGCCCTTTGTTATAAATTTCATCCATCTCAGTGTACAAGTCATCAATGAAACCCTCACCAATACAATAACCAATTATCCACTCCTTAAAAATTGAAAAATCTGCTGGAAATAAGGAGCAATACAAGAGGCATAATCTCAACTTGTCATTAGGAAGATTTTCATAGCTGTGCTTGAGAGGCACAAGCAAGTCGTTTTCCATACCAAGAAGTTGCCATGGCGCAATCTTCAAAACTGTGATGGCATGCTTCCATTCTTTGGTCGTGCGCTTGCTCGCCATAGCTCGTGCTACTGTGATAAGTGCTAGAGGGAGGCCTCCGCACTTCGTCGCCACATTCTCCGCCAGACGCCGTATCTCTGGGTTGGGATGTGCTAGAGCATCCCCAACTTTCTCCTGAAACAGCTCCCATGCATGTTCCCAGGGCAAACAATCAAACTTTATTTTTCGCCTCACATCCATTCGATCACACACATCTTCAACTCGTGTGGATAGGAAGATTTTGCTCTTTGATTTCTGCTTTGGCACTGGAATACCAAGCATCCGCAAGTTGATTGGTTCCCAAAGGTCATCCAAAATTATCACAAAGTTCATCTTGCTAAGCACCTTGTACAGCACAACTGCACGCTCCTTTTGGCTCTTCTTTTCCCATGAAAGGCCCAGCCGGTCACCAATAATCTTCTGAATCTTGTTAACGTCATAATCATGAGTGACCTCAATATATATGGCCACACTGATTCCTTCAGCTCCCACCAAATACTCATTATTGAACTTGTTTAGCAGGGCAGTCTTGCCAACACCGGCCATGCCGAAGATACCAATGATGCCAAAGTCATTGTCCCCAAGGCATGACTTAAGCTGCTCCAGTATCGGGACCATTCCAATTACAGGAACTGTTGGCATCTCTTCAAAGCGAACCTATTTTATAGGAACAAAAGTTAAATAAAAATTAGTGGTAGTTAAACAGAGAAATTGACATTGTGCACCAAAGATTGCTATTTTACTGCCAGGTACTGAACAATTGTGGTGTAAGATTATCCTGACCTGGCTACATCTACCAATTTTTATGATTATATGGTGTTCTTTAGCATGCCTGAGGTGCATTTGGATACTCTTCAACAGTTCAACTGTATAGAGAGTAATTAACAGGAAAATTTGAATACATACCCATTGAATTTTCTCTATTTGATGGCTACATATCTGATTTTTCCAAATTGAAATGTTTCATGCAGATCAGGGCATTCTTGTTAGATTTGATGAACCGAACTTAAAGAATATGCAGTGCTCAATTATATGTAATTGTATTTAGTTGCAAATTTCAAGAAACTGGTCTGACAGTAAAAAGTACATCTAAAGTTGGATGTGTTGATACAATACACATATGTAATATTGGAGAAGAGGTGCCCAATTAAGAATCTTACCCAAAAAATCTCCACATGAAATTTTCCATAGATGTGTCTTAAGAAAGGTCAGTACTTTTTACCGAGTGAGGAATGTAATCCATAAATTACCTGAACGAGCTCATCAGCAACTTTAGCAAAAGTCCTCTCCTTCAATTTGCATGCTTCTTCCATGGTCTCATCAGCCCTCTTGCTAATGTTGTATGTAATGCGGAAACCAGTTGTCTGATCCACTGGTAACCGATGCCTGGCCTCGTACTCACCCTTGATCAACTCCACTTCCTCCTCCAGCTTATTGATACTCTCCAGCCACCATTTAACCTATATTAAAAATTGAAAACGCCAAATAATTACCGTTATTACAGGTACCAGTGCAGCTCCCGCCTACTGAGCTTAGAAGTGGTGTCCTTTTAGTAATTAATATTGCCAAAACAAATCTAGGTTAATTCATATACCAAGTTCTCATAAAGTATAAATAATTAACCTGTCAATTAAAAAACAAAATACCTGGCTAGTGGCCTCAAGGCCCTGGCGCTCGGCCGCATCCACCATCCTCCTCACATCGTCCCTTTTGCTCTTCAGTTCGTTCATCTCGTCTTCCAGAGCCTCAATGTAGTAATGAGAGGACGCCACGTAGCCATAGCTTTTTGCAAAGAAGTCCTTCAAAGGACGGAACACGTTTTCAAATATTGATGCAACGAACTCCATGATAAGCAAGCGGATTTATCAGAAGCCAGAAGATCAGTACTAGTTTTGAGTGGGTGGTGATAGATTTAAAGATGAAGGCAAGATTTCAGATTAAAAGATGCAGATCAGAGGTCGGATGCCAACGAGGAAAATGGGGCATAATGTGGGGTTAGTGCGGTAGTGCCTTTGTGGGGTTTAGAAAAGGTTAGATCAGGATTGTTGAGATATTAACTGAGATGAGAACATTGGGAAGACTTTGACTGAGAGAGGTTAACAACAGTGGTGTTGCAAGTGGACAAAACGATCTGGATGGTACAGAACAGATCCGGATCGTTCGGTTTATAGCATACGGTCTATTATCTATGCATAGTATCTAGGGTATAAATGGGTCAGATCGGGTCATTATTATTTTATTATTTTTTAATCGGATTCAAACTCAATTCGATTATATTCAGATCAAACATTTTTAATCCATATCCGATCTGATCGGATTATGGGTCAATCAGACCCAACCCGTGTAAAATAATTAAATATTTATTAATTATTTTTATATTATTTTTAAATAATTAAATATTAATTAATTTATAATTAATTTTAATAAGTATATAATTAGTATTAAATCATAAAATTACTTCAAAAAACATAATATTAATAGGGTCGGAGTCGGGTGGAATCCGACTCCGACCCGACCCGATTCGGGTCAAAAAAATTAAGTCCATACCTGATCAATTTATTTTCAGATCATATCGAATCAAGTTAGATCAAATTTAGATCATATCGGATTAACCCGTCAGATCGAGTCTAATTGATATCCCTATTAATTCCCCAGCCCGGTGATGGGTAACTATCATCTGGAGAGTGTTTTCTGTGGAGAGTTTTCAAATATTAATCACAACGGTTTGTTTTAATCATAACGGTTGTGGGAAAGTCTAAACATGAATTTTAATGCACAAATGGTTTATCATTGTTAAATCATGATCATTAATTTCTGATCGAACGGATCAGATCAAAAGTACTCCACTTAGAGAGCTTTTTTTGCTCTCCAAGGGATGTCGCCGGTGACATGTTGATTGTCGATCACATAAAAGAAATAGAGAGAATTATTTTTGTACCACCTCAAATTTTAAAATTTTTTAAATACCACCTCAAAATTCAGAGAGTTATATTAATACCACTTTAAAATTATTTTAATTATCAAAATATCATCAATAATTTATATTTTTAATTATATTTATTTCTCTTTCATTTTTCTCTCTAATCCGGTCTACGCACTCAATCAAATGGCATAAGTTCATATAAGTATAAATTTATCATAAAAGATTATTTTATCAAAGAAGCAACAGCTTGATAAAAGACTTAATAACTCAACCGGTAGCTAACTAGAATGACTTTAAAGAGGTCATAGATTTAAACTTTTATATATATAAAATGAAATTTATTAACTAGACTCTCATATTTTTCTAAAAAAAAAAATCAGCTTGTTCTGCATAGGCTGGGTTATGATTGTTGCAACGGTCTCACCGACTTCCTCAGAATCCAACATATCCCCTGCCACCTTAGTTCGTTTTTCTTTTGTCATTTTGTGGTGCTGCCACTTGATATTTGGTAAATTATTTAGACATGTTGCATGATAAGATGGTTCATAAATTAGAAACGATCACTTGAAAAATGAGAGTACGAACTATCTCAGATGACACCGGCACGTTACATTCTTTGTACTGGTATTAAAAACAGAAATTAAACGAATAAAATTTTCCTTTTTTTTTGTTGGAGCATGAGATGCTGAAATTACGGCATAAAATTTTTCTATCTTTTCCAAAGCAATTACATTTATGAATCAACCATTTGATTTTCAGATTTAGAGTTACCTGTTATTATTGTACTACAATCAATTCAAAATAGTCCCTGCACTTAATTCGGAAGAGCTGCTTTTTTTCCTGTAAATTTCTGGGAAAGGTATTTTGGGAACCATATCCGCTGCCGCGCAGCGCAGCACGTGGTCTGTTCGATCACTTTTGAAATCCGTGCTAACTCGAATCTAAGTACTAACTAAAATTTTGAAGTGATCGAACGAATCACATGCTGCGCGGCAGCGGATCCGGATCCAAGATTTCCAAGGCATTAGCCGTTAATAATAAAAGATGAAGATATCATTTAAAATAACAGCGGCATCAACATCCTCTTTCATTAGACATAACTCATAAGGGTTCACTTTTGAACTTTGTCCGATTGATCCTTTAAAAAATCTGATCTTTATAAGTGCAGTTCGGTCATTTCTAATGGTAAGAGTCAGACTTCTTAAAAATCAAACTCAATCTTTAAAAAAAGAGATCATTTTTTAATATTTTATATTATATATTAATTACATTTAAAAAATTTTAAAAATAAATAAAATGTCAAAATATAAAATATAATTTAATATTTTTATATAAATATAAATTAACATTAAAAAAATATATCAAGCCCTTTATATAAGATTTTATAAAAGAGAGAGAAAATAAATTTTTATTTACTCCATTGTATCATTACATTATACAGTGACTTATTTATATACATCGCACAAAGTCAAACAGATTAATTAGGGGTGTCAATGGTCAGGTCGAGTTCGGGTCGGGTAACATTATTTTATTATTTTTCTTGACCCGATCTGAATCTGACTCGATTAAATTCTGGTTAAATTTTTTTGATCCATATCCGACCCAATCCGACCCGTGTAAAATAATTAAATATTTATTAATTATTTTATATAATTTAATTTATAATTAATCTTAATTAGTATATAAATAGTGTATATTTAAATTTTAATTAGTACTAAATCACAAAATTACTTCAAAAAATATAATTAATTGGGTTGGCTCGGGTTGACTCGAACCCGACCTGACTCGATTCGGATCAAAAAATTAAACTCATATCCGATCCATTTATTTTCAGATCATGTCAAATCGGATCAATAATTGACACTCTAGACTCAACTAATTAACTAACTGAATTCCTTTAGTCCTCTCTATTATAACTATTATCGGAAAGATCTGGTAACTGTGTTACTTCAACTATATTTTACCCGTTGACCCTCAAAGTCCGGAGGGTTTGATAAATGCCGAGCATCTTAAGGGCTAGATTCACTCCTTAAAATTTAATCCCTTTGAATCTGATTTTTTAATAGTCCTTATTAAATTCGGTTTTTATCCGATCTTCTCGTAAATCCGCTAATCTCAGTTTTTAAGAAACCCGACTTGACCTAACCATTAAGAATGATGCCTATCCTTCACCCCCACCATGCAGCATCCTCTGTCAATACATGAATCAATGCGTTGCTGGAACCCTCAGCATGCATTTCAGCTAAGTAAAAGAGTGGGATCAACAATGGGATCAACAAGGTTTAAGGTTTTTGCATGGTTGATGATGCTGAATCGTATTCTAACAACGGACAATTTGATGAAGAGAGGTTGGAATATGGTCAGTATTTGTGTAATGTGCAGAGGGGATGTAGAAACATGTAAACATCTTTTCTCCTTCTGTGCGTTTACAAGATCTCTGGCATCCATCCTCTTAGCAAATTTTAACTTCACTGTTCCAGATGAGCTAGATACTTTAATTACAAATAAGAACATTGCTCAGAAGATTAGAGAAATAATTTTAATAGCTCATTTTGTTATATGGCGTGAGAGGTGCTCCAGGATCTTCAAGGGACAAGAGAAGTCAATGAATTATCCTTTAGAGGAGATAAGAGAACAATGGAGGTGACTTAATTAATATGCAAAATTGCATAGATTTTTAGGTTTTTTTTACTTTTACTTTTTACTTTTCTTCTGAGATTTTTTTCTAGCTTTTTTGGTTATTTTCTTTTGACCCTCAATCTCTGAAGTTTTTTTTTTTTATCTTTCATTATAAAGGTTTTGGTCTCCAAAACCTTTTTGTAAGACTTTCCACTATTATTATTGATCAAGGGCTTGACCCTTTTTCCTTCTCAAAAAAAAAACAATGGGATCGCACCAGCCTAAACAACGAGCAATTACATTGAGTACATAGACTGGGGTTATGCACGTAGAGGAAAAGAGGGGTGAGCAAAGGGAGAATGATGCGTATAATTGGAAATATAAATTATTAGTGATATTTTAATAATTAAAATGATTTTGAAATAATATTAGAGTAATTATAAATTTTGAGATGATATTTTGATAATTTTAAAATTTTGAGATGTCATTTAGATAATTTCTCAAAAAATATATTTTTGGATCGTTCGTACTAATTATTTTTAATGTTTTAGAATAATTATGAATTTTAAGTCCGAATAGTTTAGAAATCTTTTTTTTAAAGATAAGGGAGACTGGGAGAGCGGACAAAGTCGCTCTTTTCTCCCATTGATTCAGTAGATATTGATGTCGTATCTATATAAAGCAGCTATGTCTAAAATATTCATTATTTTATCATCATCTCCATTCGAAAAACACTCATTTCGTTGCTCCCTCCTCTAGCTCCCGCGCCATGAGCCTCCCTTTTTATCTCTCAAAAATTATCTCCCTCAATTCCTACTAATTATCCTCTATTTATTGTCTTGCTCTTCCGATTCATGGTGCTTGATGACCTCGGTAAGTAACTTCTCTCCCCCAGTCTGGTAGCAGTGTGGCTTCGTGACCACGCCAACGCTCTGTCTGACGATGAGATGTAGCGCACGCTCACCGACTTCAGGTCCCATATTTATGATCTCTTTAAGTCATGAGATCTAAAATTTCAATAGATTAGAAATGAAAAAATATTTTCATAAATTAGGATTCTGAAATGCTCAAATTGACTAAAATAAGATTGAAATTTTTAGTCAACGTATTAATTAAAAAAAAAAGTTTTCAAATTATTAAATTTTCTTCTTTCTTAAAATATCAATGTGATATTTTTTTTTTTCAGAGTTGGTGGGAACCAACTCTGAGCTCGTGCGCCTACCGGCTCGCCTTTGGTTCGTCCAAAAAGATAATCTTTTCTGTTTTTGAATTTATTTTTGGGGAAATTTCGCTGCTTTATTGTGCTTCAAAGTTGGACGCCTCTTTAGACCAACAGATCCATCGCCAGTATAGTTCTACCCATGATCCTACACTCAGAAGCATGCGAATTAACAAATTTAGTATTGTTATGTTCTTTTTTTTTTCAAAAAAATCATGAATGATATTAGTTCCATCCCAAATCAGCACCTAAAAATATAAATATCCCTTTGCAATCATAGTGCTACTTTAAATTGATCTGTACATTTAGTTTTTAAGGAAATTAAGCACCTAGGTTTGAAGGATGTTTAGAAAAAATCATGCATGATTTTAATTAACAGTTTTAATACTGTTATGAAGTTGTCTTATTTTTTTTCAAAAAATCATGAATGATATTAATTCCATCCCAAATCTGAAACCTTTGGCACCTAAACATACAAATTCCCCTTTGCAATCTTAGTGCTACTTTAAATTGACCAGTACATTTAGTTTTAAGGAAATTAAGCACCTAGGTTTGGAGGATGTTGTTCAGAAAATTATCTCACATATAAATGCACTGACAAATTATCTCAATTTCTTGAAAATTTTGTTCAGAAAATTTTGGAAGTAATTCAATGAGCTTAAACTCAGCACTCTCAAAGTATATAAGCAGACTCAATGAGCTTAAACATGATTTGTTTTAGTTGATTGATCCGTCTAATTTCGGTTATCTCGGATTTCAGGTCGTTCGGGTTTGGGTTGGGTCAGATTTCGAATAGTCTGATTTTGGGTCATTTCGAATTTCGGGTCGTCCGGGTTCGGAACTTCGGATTAGGTCGGGTCGGATCGGGTCTCGGACACTTTAATCTCGGATTATCTCGAATTTTGGGTCGTCTCAAGTCGAGTTCCGGTCAGTTTAACTTTTTTTAAAAATCGAGTCAGATCAAATCAAAATCCAAACAGATCAAACTGGTTTTTCGGATCGGGTCCTCTATACATACTGAAGTAGTGTACCACACTGGGAGTTCTTTATGTTTCCTTATAAGAAGAGTTACACTTGATAAATTTAGAAGCTTGCATGGTACACTGATATTATTTTGGTGTGCCCGTATGGACCCAGTCCGTAATGTTGCAAATTCATGTGGGAAGAGAGCATCTAACACGAGAATGACAGGAACGAGAAATAATGTAGTGTTTGCCTCAGCTTCTGAATCTACTACTGGTAAAAGCAAAATGAGGACCAAATGATTTTTTTATTAATTTTATTATTTTATTGCCGTCAATGAATATTGAAATGTTATGTTTTTATATATATCATTATATTACTTGCGTTGACAATTAAGGAAGGATAGCATGTCTAAATTATTTCCCATATATTTCTCTTCTTTTTTTGGAGCCACAAAACTCAAAAGCGTGTACATATTGTTTAATCTTTCTTAGTGGTTTCTTGGACTTCATTGCATCAAACAATGATTGTGGGGGTGAGAGACTATGATATGGAGAGGTTTCTGCTCTGCAAGCATTTCATATTTGACTGGCCATTTAACGTGAGCATTTCTTGTCTTCCCTGTATTGTGACTTTTTTTATTGTATTGCCATATTTCTCCTTGTAACTACTGTATTGGTTTTGCTAAAGAAAAGAAAAATAGCCGGTCAGCGCAAGTACTTTTTGTGAAAATAATGTTTTGTATCTAATATCGGTTGCCAAGAAATGTGTCTTGAACCTTCTGAAGGATCCTTGGATGATTATTGGTGCTATTTCTTCGGCAACGGTTATTCTTAGATTCACTACAAAACATGATTCTATTCTATGGCGGAATCAGAAACGATCATAAGGTGTCCGATCAAGGAAATAAAATGTTTGAGTTAAAAAAAAACTTTATTTTTTATTAAATAAAATTTATTTTTCAGCGAACTAAATAAATGTCTGAGCGCCGACAGCTACTTTAATATTGTCACTTATCGTATGAAAATTTCTTAGAATTTATAGTGATGAACTAAAATCTCAACCCCCACCTCAAAAAAACACACACACACGACGACGAGGACGACGACGACAAATACCTGACCTTTCTTTTCATTTTTTTTGCAATATGATGCCCACATTTTTATTTCTTTTGCAGCTTACATCATTTAGTCCAGATAAAAGCTCTGATTATAGTTGGAGATTTATCCTGAAGGAATGGTGATCGATGCTAATTCATGAAATTCAAATCTCTTATTTCCTATAATTTCCATCTGAGTTGGAAATGTAAAGCACCTTGACAGCTGCAGTCAATTTAAAAAAAAAAAATGAAGAGAAAAAAGAAATCGTTCCCAGTAGGGTTTTCTTCAATTATTTTGATATCTGTGTGCACTAATGGATGCAATCATTCTCCGATAGCAGCGTTGACAGTATGATTATAGCTCTAATGAAGTTTCTTGCATAGTAATTCAGTAATTCTTATTATTTATAGTATGTACAGGCCAATTCAGAGCCTGCATGATTTGATCCTTAATATATGTTTTTGTACTGTGCCATGACTGATATACCATTAAAAGGCACTTGCATGATCCTTCCTTCAAATCTGGACACTTCGGCAGTTAAGGGAAAAAAATATTTATATATAGCTGTCAATGGGTCGGGTCAGATCTAGTCGGGGTCGGATCGAGTTCGGATTGGATCATTATTATTTTATTATTTTTTTTATCTGATCTGAACCCGATCTGATTACATTCGGATCAAAAAATCTTAATCCATACCCGACCCGACCCGACCGGGTTACGGGTCGACTCGATCCGATCCACGTAAAATAACTAAATACTTATTAATTATTTTTATATTAATTTTAAATAATTAAATATTAATTAATTTATAATTAATCTTAATTAGTATATAATTAATGTATATTTAAGATTTAATTAGTACTAAATCATAAAATTACTTCAAAAAACATAATTAATTGGATCGAATCGGATTGACTCGAACCTGACCCGGCCCGATTCAGATAAAAGAAATTAGATCCATATTTGACTCATTTATTCCCGGATCATATCAGGTCAGATCGGACTTGAATCAGATTGGCTTAACCCGTCAAGTCAGATCATTAATTAACACCACTGATATATATAGTTCTTTTCTTTCACATACAATTTACAAATTAGATGGCAATCTGGACTTCACAAAGTAATGCAAAATTGATAAATTTCATTGTTCTAATTTATGTTTTGATATTATAATTCATGCGTTGATTTATTCTAAAAAACATCTTTGTTAGACATTTTTATGTTTTTTTTTGTTTCTTAATTTTCTCTCGTTTAAATTAAAAAAGACCGCCGCAAGCCGCGAGTAGTTAGCTAGTTGAATTGAATGCATCATATTCGTCCATCTCGAAAATATTATAAACCGCTATTATAATAGAATTATGTATAATGGGTAGGGGTGGTAAAAATATTTGTGATTCGTAATTCGATCGTGTTCGATTCGGTAAAAATTCGTAGTTAATTCGTTCGAATTTCAAATCGAAATCAATTCGAATCGAATCGAACCAATTCGAATTAATTTCGAATCGAATTCGAATTCAATGTAATTCGATCGAAATAGATTCGCAAATTTAATGAGTTCGAATTTCAGCAGTATCTT